>WWET01011565.1:3715-14294 GCA_011038615.1 Limnodynastes dumerilii
GTATTTAAAGTGTACAGTATGGGCGTGCTTAGCTGCGTAAATACGTGTTGCTCATACGTACGTGAGCGGATGACATCGGATACGTGGGCAAAACTTAAGGTAGGGTTTGGAAAGCGGATCTCAGACAAAATACGTACATTCAAGGGGTGAGCCAAGGGGAGTGTATAGAAGGTACGCACACGAAAATACGCTACGCGAGGAAACGTACTGCAAGCGGAGTTCTGGATGTACCCCTTAATTTGTAAGTAATTGGGAGACAGCCTCCTGGTAACTAAGCTGATCCCTCCGTCACTGTCTCTGCGGGGCTGCTGGCGGCAGGGTGAGCAGCTGGCTGGGAGTCTGGTCTTGAGACGCGCCGTATGTAGCCTATGACATCACAAAGGTGTCTGTGTTGCTCTGCTTTGGCGAGATGACATTGTCAGTTACTGTTACCAGGCCACACAAGAGCAGTTACAAGGCAGGACATCAGCAAGACAACAGCTAAAATGTCATCCAGATCAGACGTTTCCGACCAGGGCCCGACTATGGAAAAGAATAGCACAGACATCACAAAGCAAGAGATCTCTCATCTATTAAATCAGACTGCGGAGCTTCGCAATATGCTGTCTCTGATGGAGGAAAACCTGACTCTCTGGCAAACACTGTGGGCCCTTGAGGTTACTGCATGTAGCATTCCTTTACAGGCAACTCCACAGCAGGATTCCAACAACTCCATAGACAGAACAGACCCTGAAGTGACAGCAGATGTGCAAGACCCTGAAACACAAGAGCTGCCTGAAACAGCCCCATCACAAGACGCTGCCGAAAAACAGAAAGGAGAAGAGCTGAAACTACTGAAATTACAAGACCCCGGAAGGTTTGAGCGTCTGCATCGGACTATTGGTGAAATCTCTTATCAGCTGGAGCATAGGATTCTGACCACCGTGTTTGCAGAGGAGAAGCGTCTCTATGGCTTCTCTGTGTCTAATATAGAGAAGAAAATCAAGCAGGTCACCAGCTGTCCCATATCCGGCCAAGTGAATGAGGAAAAAAGATCCGAGCTCCGTGAACGCTACAAGAAGCTCTTAAGTCAGCTCGTAGATGAAGGCTATGACCTTAACCTGCACCCGAAGGTCTCCGAATATTTAGTTAACAAATACGGGCTTCTTAAAGAAAAAACACCTGTGGAAATGTGTGAACCGGAGGCTTTAAATGACCCGGAATACCTGCGGAACATCGTGAATGATTACATCCCAGAGGACTTTGCCAGATCAGCTCATGTCCTTATCAACTGTTTAGTAAGCCTGGCAAAGGAAGATGGGAAACCTCTCTTCCTTTGGTAATAAGGGAAATCCACCTTCCAAAAAATACCTGTAGTTACATCATCATCTAGGTGAAGGAATACTTAGATCGTCATCCACCAGCCCAAAAACACAATAAAATGCTTCACTCTGACATAGCAGAACGGTCATTATATATACAGCTTATTTTACACACCTGGCTTGCCCAAAGTACTTTTGTTTCATGCAAATGTTCGATGTAGTTCAATGGGGCCAGATCCAGACCTACGGGCTACGTATGTACTATGGCTGTTTTACGTTTGCCAAACCCTTCCTTATCTTTTGATAGCGTAAGTACTGAGCCGACCCATACTGTCCAATTTAACCCTCCAAAGGGTAATTACGGGTGTCGTATTGATGCCCCCGTCCCTTTGCTTGTAGTTACGCTGATGGTATGTACATTCAGAGTTACGTGGTGTAACATCTGCTGTGCGCGTGCGTAGCACATACAAATGGGCGATTTTACGGCATCGGCGAGCGTGAATACACAGTGTACTTAGCTCAGGATCTGGCCCACGGTTACTGTTAATGGCTGCGGCCACATCACAGGGAGGCACCAGCCAAAGTTTTTTTGGGTTAAGGAAAAGTTAGAAAATGGCGTTTGTGTACACTGCGCGAAAACATGGAAATGTCGTATTTAATCTATATGTTTGCTAATTGTCTACTATACTCTGCTTATGAAGCTGTCACTGTATTTTTTATAGTGTTAACTACACGAGAAGAATTGTCTCATCTCTAACAGGTCTATCATACCCAAAAATCAGACGACAATAAGATCAAAATACCACGCCCCCACATACATCACGCGCCACGTGTAACTTGTCCACTAAGCTGGGTTTCATGGTGATCTCTTGGAATATTGGGGGCCGTAACACATCCATCAAAAGGCGATGTGAATACAGCTTAAACATTCTAGACTGGACGCCATGTTTCTTTAGGAAACACACTGACGCGAGAGGAATCCGTCATCTTTGCGAGACCCATGGATATGGAAATGTATCTCTGCACCTTATCAGAGAAATACAAGGGGGGGGGTAGCAACGCTATTCAGCTAAAATTTACAGGTGGAGCTGGGAGAGTGCGATAGGGATCCGGAATTGAGATTCTTCATAACAGATGTCACAATCTCGCAAGTTAAATGTACACTATGGAAGGTGTATGCTCCAAATTCAGCAAACCATTACTTTTTCCAGGATCTAGCCGATGTACCCCAGAAGAGGGGCTGCTGGTGGTAGGGGGAGACATCAATCCAGTGGACAATCCCTTGCTCCTAGAAGCAGTTCTCAATGGAGGAATATACAGGCGCTCAAACTAGATCTCCATGTGGGGCACCCATGGCGTTTCCAGCATCCAAATGCTAAAGAGTTTACTGTCTGCTCCCCTGTTCTCCACACCTTATCGCGCATAGACTACATATTAGCAGCAGCTTCATTCGCTAAAACCATCAAAGGTACACGATATCTGGGTCTCGATCCACGCTCCAGTTACCATAGAACTGAAATTCCCGCCCCTCTAGAATCCAACCGATTGTGGCGATTTCCACTCTGAAGACTTGCGAGTAAATTTACTATGGTTGTTTATTGGCAGCGATGTGAAATAGCCGCAATTTTCCCCCCAAAAAATCACGGGATTTACTAAACTGGCGATTATTTCAGCGACTGCAAATTGCTGTCGATAATCGGCGACTTTTCAGGGCTTAAATCATGGCAATTTAGCCCAAAAAAGTCGCCACTGCCCTGACCCCATGTTAAAAAATAATAAAAAAATAAAAAAATTATAAAAAAAACGCAAATCCTGAACATGAAAAAATCTTTACAAAGTGTTATTACTGTAAAAAGAGTAATAGAAAAGCACATACTCACATTTTAGTAGTCAATAATCTTGGGAGAGTCGCTTGAAGACATTGGGCTTGATCCAGACCTACGATGTAGCGCTCAGCGTACTAACGTTCCTGACACTCCCCCTACCCCATTGTATTTACACTCCCTTACGCCGGCTGAAGGCTACCGTAACTTCAACCGGCGTAAGGGAGTGTAAATACGCTGGGACGGCGGCGTTAGTACGATAACACCGCCCTCCCAGCGTCATTACCCTCCCCCCGCCTACATGCTCTTACTGCAGCGTAGTAACACTGGGGGACGCCGCCTTCAGCGTTACTACGGACGCCCTATCCATGATCGGCCGTTGCCATAGCATAGCGCAGAAGTTCAGGGGCCATTGTCACCTTGCTAGAAGAATACTGTTCCTGTCCTGCAGAGAGGCAGAAGTCCGGTCCGGCTCCTTCGGGGATTCCGTGGCTAACGACGTCATAGAGGCTATATAAGGGGGACCTCTAGTGACTGAAGCCTCATTAGCCGCGGAACCCCCGGAGGAGCCGGACTGGACTTCAGCATCTCTGCAGGACAAGAATGTGATGTCACACTGGATCCAGTGATTGGATCACTCCTCTCGCTCGCATGGAGATCCGTTACCTGACCCCGGCCTTTAAACTTTGGCACCTTCTTCACTGACAATGTGTCCGGTGCAGAAGTCTGGATACCTGGGAGGTGCTTTGCGAGTACTCACTGTACTATTTACCTCCCTCCCTCCTCCGATGTCCATATCCTGCCCTGTCCCAATAAGAAAGTCTGTACCTGGTGTGGATCCATCGCTGATATGTGACCACAACATATCGTGTCTTTTCCAGAGAGAGACACGAGACTGTGTCATATCATCCTCAAGGGTCACCATAAGCAGCTCTTCCAAGCCCAAGATACCAGATCAACTGCCTGCCATCCAACGGGGCATTCCGGTGCCTAACATGTGCAATAAGAGTTATACAGGGCCCAATCGTCCAATCATTCCCCCCAACTATGGGTTGTATCTGAGCCCAGGATGATGACAGGTGAGATGTACGAGTAAGTGTGACCGCTGGAAGGAAATGATTATTGTTTTATATATATATAACGGCATGTCAATGTTTATTATGCTCATGTGCGTATTCACTGTTAATTGACCAGAGAAATGTCTGCAGCATAGAGCAATATGTTTAATAACATTTAAAGCAAAACCATAGGCCGGATCCAGACTGCGGCATGTGTAACCCTGGCTGAACGCACTGCACATGTGTAACCCTGGCTGAACGCACTGCACACGTGTAACCCTGGCTGAACGCACTGCACATGTGTAACCCTGGCTGTATGATACAGTGCACATGTGTAACCCTGGCTGAACGCACTGCACATGTGTAACCCTGGCTGATCCCACTGCACATGTGTAACCCTGGCTGAACGCACTGCACAACATGTGTAACCCTGGCTGTATGATACACTGCACATGTGTAACCCTGGCTGTATGATACACTGCACATGTGTAACCCTGGCTGTATGATACACTGCACATGTGTAACCCTGGCTGTATGATACACTGCACATGTGTAACCCTGGCTGTATGATACACTGCACATGTGTAACCCTGGCTGTATGATACACTGCACATGTGTAACCCTGGCTGTATGATACACTGCACATGTGTAACCCTGGCTGTATGATACACTGCACATGTGTAACCCTGGCTGTATGATACACTGCACATGTGTAACCCTGGCTGTATGATACACTGCACATGTGTAACCCTGGCTGTATGATACACTGCACATGTGTAACCCTGGCTGTATGATACACTGCACATGTGTAACCCTGGCTGTATGATACACTGCACATGTGTAACCCTGGCTGTATGATACACTGCACATGTGTAACCCTGGCTGTATGATACACTGCACATGTGTAACCCTGGCTGTATGATACACTGCACATGTGTAACCCTGGCTGTATGATACACTGCACATGTGTAACCCTGGCTGTATGATACACTGCACATGTGTAACCCTGGCTGTATGATACACTGCACATGTGTAACCCTGGCTGTATGATACACTGCACATGTGTAACCCTGGCTGTATGATACACTGCACATGTGTAACCCTGGCTGTATGATACACTGCACATGTGTAACCCTGGCTGTATGATACACTGCACATGTGTAACCCTGGCTGTATGATACACTGCACATGTGTAACCCTGGCTGTATGATACACTGCACATGTGTAACCCTGGCTGTATGATACACTGCACATGTGTAACCCTGGCTGTATGATACACTGCACATGTGTAACCCTGGCTGTATGATACACTGCACATGTGTAACCCTGGCTGTATGATACACTGCACATGTGTAACCCTGGCTGTATGATACACTGCACATGTGTAACCCTGGCTGTATGATACACTGCACATGTGTAACCCTGGCTGTATGATACACTGCACATGTGTAACCCTGGCTGTATGATACACTGCACATGTGTAACCCTGGCTGTATGATACACTGCACATGTGTAACCCTGGCTGTATGATACACTGCACATGTGTAACCCTGGCTGTATGATACACTGCACATGTGTAACCCTGGCTGTATGATACACTGCACATGTGTAACCCTGGCTGTATGATACACTGCACATGTGTAACCCTGGCTGTATGATACACTGCACATGTGTAACCCTGGCTGTATGATACACTGCACATGTGTAACCCTGGCTGTATGATACACTGCACATGTGTAACCCTGGCTGTATGATACACTGCACATGTGTAACCCTGGCTGTATGATACACTGCACATGTGTAACCCTGGCTGTATGATACACTGCACATGTGTAACCCTGGCTGTATGATACACTGCACATGTGTAACCCTGGCTGTATGATACACTGCACATGTGTAACCCTGGCTGTATGATACACTGCACATGTGTAACCCTGGCTGTATGATACACTGCACATGTGTAACCCTGGCTGTATGATACACTGCACATGTGTAACCCTGGCTGTATGATACACTGCACATGTGTAACCCTGGCTGTATGATACACTGCACATGTGTAACCCTGGCTGTATGATACACTGCACATGTGTAACCCTGGCTGTATGATACACTGCACATGTGTAACCCTGGCTGTATGATACACTGCACATGTGTAACCCTGGCTGTATGATACACTGCACATGTGTAACCCTGGCTGTATGATACACTGCACATGTGTAACCCTGGCTGTATGATACACTGCACATGTGTAACCCTGGCTGTATGATACACTGCACATGTGTAACCCTGGCTGTATGATACACTGCACACTGCAGTTGCCGCACTCTTGACCATTCCTCCAGTCTACCTAGATCATCACTCATTTTCTGTAACACTGCACATGTGTAACCCTGGCTGTATGCATGTACACACGCATGTGTGTGTGTACGTTTATATGTGCGTGTGTTTGTATATATGTGTATGCGTTTATATGTGTGTGTGTGTTTATATATATGTGTATGTGTGTGTGTGTGAGCATGCGTGTGTGTGTGTGAGCGTGTGTTTATGTGTGTGTATCTGTGTATGTGTGTGTTTATATGTGTGTGTATGTGTGTGTGAGCATGTGTGAGTGTGTGTGTGAGTGCAAGTGTGTGTGTGTGAGTGAGTGTAAGTGTGTGTGTGAGTGTGTGAGCGTGTGTGTGTGTGTATGTATGTATGTATGTATGTATGTGTGTGTGAGCATGTGTGTGTGTGTGAGTGCGTGTGAGTGTGAGTGCGTGTGAGTGTGTGTGTGTGTGTGTGTGTGTGTGTGTAAGTGTGAGTGTGAGTGTGTCTCAGATCTGAGATTGTACAGCTGGAAATCACACACATTATACAACACAATCGCTGTGTGTACAATCATTACCAAGCTGTGATATACTACACATCTTGTATCACTCCTAGAGAACATTCTGCATCCGCAGGGAACACATTATAATATCCCGCATTTCCATGTGTCCATTGCACTGAATCCATGTGATTATCACTGTTATATGTTATTGTCGTACTTGTTTTCTTTATTTCTTTGCTTTGTTCCAAAATCAATCATTCCAGAATCCCCCGAGGAGCAATCCTGCATTTTCCCTGATACTTTACTAAACTTAGAACTATATGTAAGCAATACATTATCCCAGCGTGACTGGGGCCTGGTGCTTTTACACCCTTCATAAAGTCAGTAATTCAGTCATTTAAAGGTAACTTAAACCCTTATATTATGACAGGCACTAAATGAAAAACACAACTTACTTATAACAGGACTTTCTTCTGCCAAAAAGCTCTGAAACACACTTTCTGCTGAATAATATGTTGTTATTAACGCTGGAATCTATAGGAGCAGAGGATTCTGGGAGAGGCCAATAAGGTCGCATAGTTTTGGGAAATACATTCATTAGTTTCTGAGACTTGTGCAGGAAACTTCAGACACGATGATTCCATTTCATATATCAGAAATGTGTTGCCTTAGGCGGCCCATTACTGCATCTTTGTGAATAGAATATGTTTATTATTCAGAATAAATAACACTACACATTATACACAAGAATGAAGTGTAAGGGAGCCCTCTTCCCTGCTGTGATTATATCATTAGATTCTGTGACTGGGCACATCCCAGGAACAAGTACAGACCTTATCTGTGTTACACCTTCGTATTATTAGCAGAGTCCTCTCTGGATGCGTAAAGCTGAATTCTTCAACGTCTAATCTCCACCAACTGCGTTCTAAAATAACTATAGGGGGGCAGTTGTGCCATGTGCCTCCTACTGGCGGGCTGGGAAGGGGGACAGGCGTCACAGTGTAAATATTAGATATTACTCTAATAATAAAGCTTTATAATCTTCTGAAGGGCTGTAGCAGGCTCCATGTTGAAAACCCCGCCCCCTGTGATGTCACATAATGACATAATTTATGCACTGTAATGAAATAAGGCACAGAGTCCGATCTATATATATATATATGTATGTTAGTATATAAAAAGCTATGAAATTCCATAGCCAAAAACCATTGCAGTGTAACGTGTCTGATTGAGGATTCCTACACTGACGCAAAATCAGGAGAACTTTGAAACTTTACCAACTCCAATTAATCAATGAAATGATGACATACAGGCCCTTAATAGACGCGTTCCTCCAGCAATACAGATATGACAGACCATCACATCCTGCGGTAAGCAGCAGCACTATCATGAAGCGAGATTGCTGTCACTCACAAAATGGTGGAGCTGCTAATTCACAACTTCGTGTGTTTAATTACCGGGGGTTATAGACTGTCCCATGCACAGAAGAGCCCCTCGCTGTTTCCTTTTCAGAAAATTTAACAGTTTTTATCTCTATTGATTAAGGAACACGTCCATTATGACTCCAGTCTTAATGAGCTGCCCCAGACGATCATTTTACATACACAAGCGTCCCCGAGTTACGCACTACTAAGTATAATGCCCTCCCTCTGGCTCTCCCCTCACAAGCACTTAACCCAAATAATTAAGGTAATTAACGTTTTGGGTAAATAAGAAAGATTATTAACATTAAATAGACATGTTTGTTCTGCATTGATCTGTAATTGTTTCGACAGCAGGAAGTGTTTGAATACAACGTGGAGAAATGCGTCAGCCTCTAATACAGTCATACAACCTGCCGGATTTTTGGAATTTATGCTCAAATACAGAAGAAACAATAATACCTGTTCTGCAATCCTTTTACATCAATCAAGAAACTAATAACAGTCACAACTTTCCCAGTTGATCCCCTTTCCACCCACATTTGACGGCGTATTATGATAGAAACTCTATAATCCAAGCATTGAGCAACTTCAGTCACCCAGACGGTGATTCAGGCCTTCAGAGCCCCCCAGTGGTCTCTCAGAAAAGTGACGCCTCTAGAAAAGTGTCTAAAAGAAAATCCACCATGGAACAATAGAGAGACAGAGAGACAGAGAGACAGAGAGAGAGAGAGAGAGAGGGAGAGAGACCGAGGGAGAGGGACAGACAGAGAGAGAGGAAAGGAGAGAGAGAGAGAGAGGTGCCATCCACCAAAACACATGCTGTATTTTAAAGAAACCCACTAAAAGACGCTCACCCCTGCAGCCCCAAATGTATTTGAAGAGATCCTCAAGTCTCTTTAAAAGTCCTATACTACATACAAAATGAAATACACATCAAGGCGCTGGGGGCAATAAGGTGGTATGTATAAAATCAATAACCCTTAAGGTAAACAAGCAACAATTTAAAGTGCAATGAAGCGCATTGATATTATAGTGCTCCTAATAAAAGTGTAAAGAAGTAAATAAAGTGCAACAGTATACAACATATAGAGTACATCCCTTTGGGTAACTAATGATTACGACACAATATCACAGTAAGTGATAACGTTCCCAAATGGTGTGAAAGTGTAAGAGATATGGAGAACATTCCTTCAAAAGTTCAACAATTTGTTTAAATAGTAAACCAATATAATAAAGAGGTAAAGTGCAATCAAAATATATCAATTCATATGATGTCTAAAAAATGAATTCATTCACTGTCTAAAAATATAGTGGATTGTGTAGTAAAAAGTCCCAATAAAGTTGGAACTGTCAGAGTACGGAAGCAGAGTGAAGAGTCGGAAGTCCGGTATCCCTCCTTTTGTACAGGTCCCTTCCCCCAAAAAAATGTAAAATCTGGGGCACCGCAGTTCATTGAATTTACTATTAAATAGAAGTAGAAGTAGTTTTAGGGATGAGTGGGTATGTTCTACATCTTTTATCTGTTTTTACATGAATAACCCCCGATGTATATAAACATATCATTTTTTATATATAATTAGGGGAATATTATGTAATTCTCTAATATTCAGACGTGTCACTTTAAATGTGAGCTCGATTTTTGTTACCATCAATGCTCTTATTTATTTATTTTATATTTTTCCTTATTATTTGTTATTGCACTTATTAGTCACTGAAATAGTGCCATCATATATCTTTCTATGTGAAATGATTTTAAAAGCGGCATAAGTAATTCCTAACTCCGGTTGCGATGGAGATAATAAACAAAGGACGTCAACATTATCCACTTCCGGCGGGGCTTAAAAAACCCCACACTTAAAGGGTTCACCCGAAACGCGTCGCTGATTGCTCTCAGGAGGATACCGGACTTCCAACTCTTCACTCTGTTGCTTACTCTGACGGTCTTTGATCATCCAGCGCTGCTCGGGCTTGTTTAAGCGCTCCAGTACCACCACGTGTGTGCATCTGTGGACTTTTAAGGACGGATTTACTATTCGAGATTGTCAAAATCGCCAGTTTATTTTTTGAAATCTCAGATTTACTAAAAAGAGATTTTCCAAATAAATCGCCAGAGATGTTTTTTTTTTTTTTTTAAATCGCCCTTGTTGAGCTATCTCTAGCGATT
>WWET01011566.1:0-12547 GCA_011038615.1 Limnodynastes dumerilii
GTGCAATCCCCAGTGGCCAATCGTAACACAGCCGAAAGTTATTTTTTGGCTGTCTTTATTTTGAATAGGCAGCCATTTTCCATTTTTTCAGAATGGGTGAGTATACCGATTGCCATACTCACCCATTTATTTTTGGAAGTGCCTTCCATTGGACCTGTTGCACCTGCCTTCCTCTGCAGACAGGGTTAGGGTTAGGCTTTGGGGAAGGGAGGGTTTGGGGTAGGTCCATGGAAGGGGAGGATTAGGATCAGGCTGTGGGCAAGGAAGGGTTAAGGTCAGGCTGTGGGGAAGGGAGACTTAATGTAAGGCTGCGTAGAAGGGAGAGTTAGGGTCAGGCTGCAGGGAATGGAGGGTTAGGGTCAGGCTGCGGGGAAGGGAGGGATAGGGTAATGGAAGAGGAGGGTTAGGGTAAGGATTAGGGAAAGGGTTGGAGTTAGTTTTCATACATACCATTTGGAGCACCGTGTGCAGTGCTCCGGGGATCGATTGCTTTGTCTCTTCGAAATAGGGGCGGTCTCAGTTTTACACATATGCACGGATCAGGAGTCGCATGGTCTGCTGATTTGCTGTGTTAAGGCTGCCGTATGACAGCGCATCTTCCCTGATGGCTGCACAAGAGAGGAGAGTGAACACTGCATGAAAGGAAAATGTGCAGGGGTCTGGATCCGGTCCGTAGTCTCTATTTAGAATGCTAATCTTAATAAAATGTATTTCAATTCAATAATGAAGGGGGGGAGGGTTGCAATATTGGATTACGAAAAATATGACTCAAAGGCATACACATATATGGTGACAAGATATCATATGTTAAGCTAGACAAAGTTCCCACTGTTTCATTAGTAGAAGAACTTGAAGTGTTGCTAAACAGAGTCCTGTCTGAAAAACAGTTTTGAAGAATATGAATATCTTTATAACTTTATATATTTTTTCATACCCTGTGTTATATTCTTCTAGAATTTCAGGCATTGACTCAGTGACAGCAAGACTCTGAGTTTGTTGATATTTTCCTTAAGAATTATTTTTTACAACTGAAATCTTATTAAAGACTTCAATTAATGTTTTACAGGAAATTAAAGATATTGGGCTGGATCCAGACTTAAGTAAGTGCTTGAAATTAGTTACTCCTGGGCTAAACCATGTTGATTGCAGGGGAGTCATATTTCATCTTTTGCAAACAGTATTGGAGTTGAGAGGTGATGTTTCCTATCCCAAGTCTAAATAACAGTGTGATAGTAAAGCTGGTCAGTATCTGTGTGCAGTAAGCAATTCAAAGATATATCCCTGCATGCAAAGAATACAATTAACTTGACTCCCCCTGCAATCGACATGGTTTAGCCCAGGAGTAACTAATTTCAAGCACTTACTTAAGTCTGGATCCAGCCCATTGAATATAAAGAAAGCTATAAATGGTGCACAAATGAGGTTCAAGCATTATATACATATACTCCCCTCAAGAAGATATTAAGGGACTGGAAACCATTTTGGATTCAGATTCTGATTTTTCAGCTTTAAAAAAAAAATATTTATATTATACTCCTTAGCATTTGTGCTTTTGAAGAGTTTTTCCTTCAATTAAGTGGAATCGTGATGGGTATGTTTTTTTAAATTGGTAGTTCAAAAAACAATATAAAAGTTATATTGACGACATTTTCTATATGGGAAGGTTCTGAGATTAAATGTAATCATTTTGTTGATTCCATCTCCAGTAATCAGTATAATTTAAAATTCACATTTAAATGTGGTGGAGATTATATTGACTTTTTGGATCTGTCAATTACTACTTCTATGTGCAAAACTGAGACTTGAACATACTTTAAAGTGGTAGATTCTAATTTTTATTTAGAGGTTATGAGCCACCATAGAAAAATCTTAAGAATTATATATCCAGATTGTGTCGCAATTGCTAAAATATTTCTAGTTTTAATTTACAGTCAGAAATTTTTGAAAAAAGGTTATAGACAGGCTCTGATTAAAAATAACTTAGAAGAAGAAAGGAATCTGGTGTGAGAATCACTTTTGATGAAAGAAAAAACATGAGAAAAAAAATATTATTCAATCTGTCCATTTATCACTACTTTTCATAAAGCAAATCAAGAGATCCAAGAGATCTAAAATCTTAGAAAAATGTTGGCATGTAATGCAAAATAGCCAATTTCTCTTTGAATATCTTTCTAATAAATTCGGATTTAGTTTTAGAAAAGCAAAAAGCAAATATCTTTGATTGCACCTAATCTATTGAAAATCAGAGCTCGGTGTATAATACTTTTCCAAAGCCTTGTGGTTTCAACTCTTGTGGAAGCTGCCATGTATGTAAAAAATGTTATGAGAAAAATAAATTCTCAGTCAGCTAGACAGAAACAATACAAAATTTAGATTTTTATGAATCGCAACACCGCCCATGTTGCCTACCCTACAGGATAGAATGTATATCTCTTAAATATCTTAAAACCTGAACTTTGGAACATCTAAGAAAAATATAAAACAAAGTGTACCTAGACATTTCACCATAATTCATATGTTTGTTCCTTCAAGTTTTAGAATCAAGGCTATTGAACATATTTCTATTGATCCCCGACAGGGCCATGGATTAAAGAAATTGAGAGACCTTGAACATGCTAAATTCAGTGGGATTAAGTTAACATTTTGGAATTGCTCGGAATTGCTTATTTTCAAACTTTGCATCAAGGCCTGAATCACTAATGAAATATTGTTGACCCTAAATATGGGCCATTGACTTATGGGCCGCTGCATTAGGCTTCGTCCCTAGGCTAAAATTAGCCAGCCTTTGCTCGCTTGCAACAACAAGCATGAGAGATAGCTGCCCCTATTATTGTTTTGCTTTTAAAATTTCAAAAGACTTCACATTCTAATGGCTAAGCTAAAAACTGCAGTTCCTTTGGGATCCTCGCTCAATCCAGATTTCTGACTTAAGACGGTTCCGACACTACTCAACAGGTGAGCATGTTGTGTATGCTATTGTTATTATTATTATTGTTATTAATAAGGTATTATTAACGTTTATTTATAAGACACCACGCGGTATCTGCAGCACCATACAGAGGCAATAGTAAAAGCAAGGTAGCATTTAATATGGATTGTAGGGAAGCAAGACAGAGCAAAGGGAGGCCATAAAGGACAAAATTGCAGTAGTCGAGATGGGAGATAATGAGAGAGTGAATTAGCGTTTTAGTGGCATCCGTGGTTAAGAAGGGTCTGCTGCGAGCTATGTTGCGGAGGTAAAAGCAGCAGGACAGTGAGAGGGCGCAGATGTGGAGGGTGAAGGAAAGTGAGGAGTCAAGGATGACGCCCAGGGAGTGAGCTTGGGTGGTGGAGGAGATGGTGGAGTCACCAATAGTAATGGTGATAGTAGGGGTAGAGTCTTTCTGTCTGCTGTCATTGGAGTGGATACAGCAAGAATCTGATATTGCTATCAGGACTAACTGAGACTAAGTTTTAATTGGAGCCCTGAACACAGCACAATCGGATCTTAGGATCCAAATTAATGTTATTTATTCCAGAAATAAGGAAACTTACAGTCTGATGCTTTGTATGTCCACATATAATAACAGTCCTCAATGTTTTCTTTTTCCTCCTTAGTACCAAGCAGATCACGTTAAGTGATACAGTGTCCACTACTTCCTGGATCAGTTTCTCTTCTTCTTACATCTCTCAGTAATCAGGAGTTATAAAAGTCAAAAAAATTGGAAAAATAAAAATAAATTACAAACATTTTATTTGTACTTTATAAATTACAGGGTGACTCTTACCAAGGTGTTGAATAATACTAGTGTACATCAATCAAAGTTGTTTATTCTGGGTTGGATTGGGGTGACACTTAATTGATATTCAAAGAAGGATTCACCCTAGATAGGAATATTAGTTAAGGAACTTTGTGACAGTATTTTACAGCTAATTATAAATAAGGTATAAGTTACATATATATGCGTAGCTAGGGTTGATGGAGACTAGGTTAATGCCTAGGGCCCTGTGAGGTCTAAATCCAGCTCTGATGCTAGTTAGAAAATGACTAATATTACAGTTTCATCATGTTAAAAAGAAATAGAGAAGAGTAAGAATCCACAGAGTGAAAGAGAGAAGAAGCTCCTAACAGTACTGAGTAGAGGTATAAGACTTCTAGCACACTGATACCGGAATAATATAATGCCCACCAAATATTCATGTCAACTAACATCAAAAATGAAGTTGAGATGATGCAGGGTTTGAGAGTAACAGCAATAATAGGTTAAATGTGCACCAGAGCAAAAGCTTATTGAACTGCTTCAGCAAGTTTAGATTTATATTATATTACAATAAATTAAATAAAGCATTAATGAAATTTAGCATTCTTCAGTAACTGACTAAAAACACAAAAATATATCTTGTGTTATTAGAAATAGTCATAATTTAGTTTTAAAATTACTTTACAAATGTACTTTACAAACTGTGTAACCTGTGAAAGGTTAATATAAAAAGTGTCACATTTGAGTCTTGCCCTAAATAAAAGAATTATTCAGTAATCGCATGATAAACAATTCTTATTTGAAGTATCAAAACAAGTTCAAGCAGCTAAAAAATTACCAGTTACTTCTTTTACATACATGGAAAAATAAATAAAATAAATGTGCTACTCTAATTTAAGAATTATAGCTGGCCCTCTTGTGGGTACACAAATGTACATAGATAAGCTTTAGAGAAGAACAAGAAAGAGATCACCTCAGCAACCACGATCATTTAAACTTCTGCAACAATAAGAAAATCAAAAGCAGTAATAAACGATGAAATATTTGATAATCATACAGCAGCAGCTGTCAGGCCAACTGGTTTTACATTATGGCTACAAATTATTGCAACACATATAATTACATTATTATTACAATGAGTTTTATTCTATGCTATTCACAGTATTATTTGAACATTATATCATGCAGTGTCTTTACTTCATTCATAACTTATTTTGCTTAATTGCTGCATTAGTTATCACAGGCAAAATTAGCACTATCAATCACTTTTTATTAATATAGTAGCAAGTCTTTTCATTTGGTTATTGTGATTTATGTGTTAAGTTGGTAGAACTTGAGTTTATTGTGATGCATTCAACTTGTTGGTATGCATATTCAGAGATAAGTTGCTGAGGTATGTTAGATTTATGATGTTTAACAGCTGAAATGAACGCACCATATGCAAATAATATTGGAATGCTATTATGTAAATATTTTTACTTGACATACCAATCATATTCGTATTGTATTTACTAGCTTTTATTGTGTACACTTGGGGATTAAATAAAGCTACCACACAACTTTAGTATTCTCCTATTGCTGCACGCTATTTGAGCTTCTATGCCCTGAAATGTGCAAAATAATAACACATACAGCTTTAAGACTTTAATAAGGACCTGACACAGAGTTTGGCTTACACCTTTTTTAGTTGTAAGTGGAAATTTTTTTTATTTTTGATTTTGGAATGTTTTATGTGTAGTATGTGATCAAGCTCAAAAGCAATCGCAAAGTGACTGACCTCTCCATAATAACATCTGTGTACTTTGCACTAATGGAAAAGAGTGCTTCGCTATATTTAAGTGAAAATCTGAACTTTCTAGAGCCTTTGCAACTGAATCAGCAGTCAGCTTTCTGCTGACGTTCTATTGAAAGCCTACACCAACTAAAGTCTGTGCACCGTATTCACAGATCCGTTTTCACGTGAAGTTGCGTGCGTATTTTTGGGAACGATTTAAGTGCGCAGACGTAGTAACTTTATTTATGCAAGTAATGTAGAATATATGCATGTAAGTGCTTTAGGCACGGACATGTGAATCGCACTTGAGGACATACGTGCGGATGGGTGGGGTTGAAATACGTACCTGAAAAGTTACGTGAAAGAGGGTGGGGGGCATTTAAATGAGTCTTTGAGAGTGCGGTTACATAGAATCGCATGTATGGCATACATATACGCACCTAAGAACACACGTAAAGTTAGAGGTGGTCTATGGAGGCGTATGTCTACGATCGCATGGCCATGTCATGGGTGTTGGTGGGTGTTGCCTTGTTACGTGCATGCGTATATTTAAGGACACTCCGGATTTACCCTAGGAGTACCGGAGTGGTCCCACAAGAATTGAGTAGGTACTCCGGGCTTACCCGTATGGAACCGGAGTGACACCAGAAGGAACCCAAAGGGTGAACGAGCAAGCTTCCTGGGGTCGGAGTCTTTACCAATCAGGGGGTCTTCACCAGAGCCCCTGAAGGTGGGGATGGGCTGGGTAACCCCTGACAGCGTGGTGGTCCCCTGTTGAACTCGAACTCGTGGAAAGGTAAGTAGTAAACACCCGACTGTGGACAATAGTAACAGACGACAAGTAAAGCGGGAGGCGGGACTGGGCAGAAGGGACTGACCAGGACTGACAACGATAAACAAATAACAATAGACTGAGGACTGAGAAGGTGGACGGGACTGACGGGACGCACTGGGGCTTTTAACCTTCAGACACACAGAATGATCCCTTGCGGGATCACAAACACAGGCACGCAGGTAAGTATGGGCAAACCAGGTGGGTAGGTACAAGCAAGGAGGGAGGACCGAAGAGGTAGGTAACGGGCAGGTAGGTGAGGCAAGGATACTGGGCAGGAAAGGAGGACTCACAACGGTCAATTCACTAGAGCAGCACAGGGCTAGAACTAGGCACACAAGAGAGCTGATCACAGGGCTGCAGGGCAGAACTATAACCAGCACAGGCAAAGAGGCAGAGCTGCCCTTTAAACCAGTGCTGGCCAATGGCAGGGCTATGGGTGCACGCCAAGGCTCAGATAGGCTAGCGTGGAGTTGCTAAGCAACACTCTGACGCTAGCCACGAGCCGCAGGGAAACGAGAATAAGCGTCCCTAGCAACAGGGACGCAACTATGCGGCAGGACGGCAGGCGCGCGCACAGAGCGAGGAGAGCGCCGGAAGCCGTGCCAGCCGCACCGAGGGGACCAGAGCAGGCGCGTGGAGCAGGTAAGCATGCGTCTCTTAACAGTACCACCCCCTTTATGAGGGGTTAAGGAACCCCTAGGAACTGGTTTGTTGGGAAACTTGGAGTGGAATTCCTTGATTAATTTGTCTGCATGCAGGTCTTTAGCTTCTACCCACTCGCGCTCTTCTGGACTGTAGCCTTGCCAATGAACCAGATAGAAAATTTTCCCTCGCACCTTCCGAGAATCAAGGATGCTCTCTAACACAAACTCTTCGTTGCCATTGATGATAACTGGTTCTGGTCTAGTTTGAGTCTTTAGATGGAATCTTTTAGACGACTTGAATGGTTTGAGAAGAGAGACGTGGAAAGTATTAGGAATACGTAGGGATGGAGGCAACTTCAAACGAAAGGAAACAGGGTTGATTTTCAGAATTATGATAAAAGACCAAATAAATCGAGGACCCAGTTTTCTAGATGCCTGGCGAATCCTGATATTCTTTGTCGACAACCACACTTTATCTCCCAGCCTGAAACTCCGAGGAGAGCGATGCTGGTCCACACGAGCCTTGAGAAGTGCCTTTCTGACTTTCTTCCATATGGCTTTGAAGCGAGAAACAGAAGGTGCGACATTAGGGTCAGATGAGTCTTCTGGGTAGAACAACGAGGTAGCACGAGGGTGGAAGCCAGAGAGACAGAAAAAAGGAGACAACTTCGAAGCAGAGTGGGTTGAATTATTGTATGCAAATTCTGCAAAGGCCAAATTCTGGGCCCAGTCTCTTTGAGAAGATGAATAACACCGGAGATATTGTTCCAGGACCTGATTAAACCTTTCAGTCTGTCCATTGGATTGTGGATGGTAGGCCGAGGAGAAATTGTGTTTAATATGGAGAAGGTTGCAGAAGGCTTTCCAGAAACTGGCAACAAACTCGGAACGATTTCAACAGGCAGACCATGCGATCTGAAGATATGTTTCAGAAATAATTCAGAGAGCTCTTTAGCAGAAGGTAAACCAGGCAATGGGATAAAATGAGCCATCTTACTGAATCTGTCAATTACCACCCATATCGTGGTATTTCCTGAAGATTTAGGGAGATCTGTAACAAAATCCATGGAGATGTGTGTCCATGGACAATTAGGGGTGATGAGTGGATGGAGAAAGCCAGCCTGAGAACATCTCGGTGTCTTATTGCGAGCACAAATAGGACAGGAATTGACGAAGTCCTTCACATCCTTAGACATAAAGGGCCACCACACAATCCTTCTGAGGAGAGAAAGAGTTCTGCGAATACCAAAATGTCCCGTAGTTCTTGAGGAATGACCATCCTGCAGAACAGCTTCTCGAAGTGAGTTGGGCACAAATAACCGGTCCTCAGGCCCAGCTTCTGGCTTCAAATGTTTCATACTGATAATTTGAGTTTGTAAATCTTGGGTAAGACCAGCCAGAATGGTAGTAGAGGGAATGATAGGAAGAGGAGGTTCAACATCTTGTCCCTCGGCGACAAATGATCTGGAAAAAGCATCTGCCCTACGGTTGAGAGAACCCAGACGGTACGTGATGATGAAGGAAAATCTTGTAAAGAACAAGGCCCAACGAGCTTGGCGTGGATTCAGTCTTTTAGCTGATTCAATATAGGCCAGGTTCTTGTGATCTGTAAGAACAGTGATGCAATGTTTGGCTCCCTCCAGCCAGTGCCTCCATTCCTCAAAGGCCAGCTTGATGGCCAAAAGTTCACGGTTGCCAATGTCATAATTTTTCTGAGCATCCGAAAATTTTTTAGACATGTAAGCACCAGGAAAGAGTCGGCCATTCTTCGGATCCGATTGGGAGAGAACTGCACCAGCACCAGCGCCAGAAGCATCCACCTCAACGATAAAGGGTCTCTCTGGATCAGGATGCCGTAAAATAGGAGCTGTGGTGAAAGCAATCTTCAGGTTGTTAAATGAGTTCATAGCTGATTCTGACCAATTAACAGTATCTGCTCCTTTCTTGGTTAGATCAGAGATCGGAGTAACTAAGGTGGAGAACTGTCGAACAAATCTTCTATAAAAATTTGCCAATCTTTGGATAGCCGCCAAGTCGGTTGGTTGAGCCCATTCCAAGATAGCCTTAACCTTGACAGGGTCCATTGAGAACCCTTGAGGAGTAATGAGGTATCCCAAGAAAAGAACTTCAGAGACTTCAAACTCACATTTATTGAGTTTAGCGTATAGCTGATTTTCACGTAACCTCTGAAGTACTTGCCGTACATGAGAACGATGCTCCTGAATGGAACGAGAATAAATGAGAATATCGTCCAGGTAAACGATGACAAACGAACCGAGGAAGTCTCTGAGAACGTCATTAATGAGATCCTGGAAGACAGCTGGCGCATTACACAGACCAAAGGACATGACTATGTATTCGTAATGACTGCTTTGCGTATTGAAGGCTGTCTTCCATTCATCCCCTTCTCGAATCCTTATAAGATTATAAGCGCCCCGAAGATCGATCTTGGAATAAATGCGAGCATCCTTGAGTCTGTCGAAGAGGTCAGAAATAAGCGGAATCGGGTATCTGTTCTTGACAGTGATTTTATTTAAAGCTCTGTAGTCGATACAGGGACGTAAAGAACCATCTTTCTTGGCTACAAAAAAGAATCCTGCAGCTACCGGGGAACGTGAAGGACGAATGAATCCTTTTTCCAGATTTTCTGTAACATATGTGTCCATGGCTCCAGTCTCTGGGATAGAGAGGGAAAATAGTCTCCCTTTGGGGAGAGTAGCTCCTGGGAGGAGGTCGATGGGACAATCATAAGGACGGTGAGGAGGTAACTTGTCCGCTTCCTTCTTAGAAAACACATCCCGGGGCGTGGTTTGACTGCAGTAGAGAGTGGACGCAAGCCTTAGGAGCTCCTCACCTACGCCACTAAAACTCTTTTTTACGGGTACCGAACCCCATCTGGGACCCCCAGCCTCCCACCTGGACCCCCTGAGGTCCCCTGGGACCAGGATTGGGACCGCAACTTAGCGCCCACACGGAAGGCCGGCGCCGCACGTGGTAGCGGTCATCCTCCGGCGCCGCGGGCCCTCGGGCTACCTGGCTCAACTGATCCCCGGCGGATACTCCTATGGGTTACTCGTCCTTCAGGAAGTGGTCCCCCATTGAGACCACATGCTGTGATAGGCACTGGAAGCGGCTTGACAGAGATCCCCCATCTGTTGGCCGTAGTGGAATCCAGGAAATTCCCGCTATCAACGAAGGCCTGAGTGTTCCAAGAATCTTGTCGGATCTTGAGAACGACAGGGATTAGCAGCGAATTAGTGGAGGAAATGAGATTAAAATCCAGACGAATTACCTCCCCATTCATCTGGAGGAGTCGTTTCCCGACTTCTTCGGGCAGTTATCTGCCATGTGTGCCTTTCCTCCACAGTAAAGGCAAAGTCCCAAGGTGCGGCGACGATCCTTCTCTTCCCTGGACAGCCTGAAGGACCCTAGTTGCATAGCCTCCTCATCCACCATTAGAGAACGAGGTGGCGAGTAGGAAGAAGGTCAAGTTAAAGATTAGATGCCGCACTCGTAAATAGAATGACTAATGACCCTACCAGATAATATAATTAATGATTAGAAAGGAGACTAGAGGAAAATTAAATTAATGTCACCGGTTAATACCTATTTTTCACATCCTCTGGTGCTACCTACCCCCAGTAACAAGCATAAAGAAGAAACAAGGAAAAGAATGGGGACTATTCTTAAAGGTGCACACGCGTCCCTTATAACAAACAGTAACAAGTTTAATTAAAATATACAATTTAATAATTTGAATAAAAAGAAGAAATGTCTAAGGTTTACTGTTAGTTTATTATGTATTATCACTGGTTAGAAGGTCAAAATAGTCATAGAAAGTATATCACACATTGGCAACTGATGCCAGCGAAATAATTGGTTAAAATTAGTTTATAGTGATAGACAAGACAAATATATGTGATTAAAAAACAAAAAGAGGGAATATATAAGGTAGGGGCAGATTCTCAATAAAGTAATAGAAATATCCCAAGGAGACCCTCAAAAAAAATATAGTTTAGCCGCTAGCATAATTATTTAGAATATCACGCTAATATTAGCCAATTGTTGATTCAGTGCATAGAAATTCGAAATCAGTATTATAGACAATAAGCTACAAGATAGGTAGCCTTAAATTAAATAAATAATGATGAATAGTGGTAGTCCATGTAGTCAAAATGAACTCTCATGCAAGGATAAACTATATCTTTTTTGAGGGTCTCCTTGGGATATTTCTATTACTTTATTGAGAATCTGCCCCTACCTTATATATTCCCTCTTTTTGTTTTTTAATCACATATATTTGTCTTGTCTATCACTATAAACTAATTTTAACCAATTATTTCGCTGGCATCAGTTGCCAATGTGTGATATACTTTCTATGACTATTTTGACCTTCTAACCAGTGATAATCCATAATAAACCAACAGTAAACTTCAGACATTTTTTCTTTTTATTCAAATTATTAAATTGTATATTTTAATTAAACTTGTTACTGTTTGTTATAAGGGACGCGTGTGCACCTTTAAGAATAGTCCCCCTTCTTTTCCTTGTTTCTTCTCTATGCTTGTTACTGGGGGTAGGTAGCACTAGAGGATGTGAAAAATAGGTATTAACCGGTGACATTAATTTAATTTTCCTCTAGTCTCCTTTCTAATCATTAATTATATTATCTGGTAGGGTCATTAGTCATTCTATTTACGAGTGCGGCATCTAATCTTTAACTTGACATACTTGTATCTGCGACAGCTCACTCAAACTACTGGAAGGGATGGAGGGTAATGATCAGACTACTCTCTCAGATTCCACCCATTTCCTTTAAAAATTTAGTGAAAAAAAGGGGGTGGTTGTACAAAAAGTGATCACAAGTGTAATTGGTGCAGCCTGGTGGGGTGATATGGTATATTCCACGTGATACTAGAAAGACAATTGAAGTGATTCCGATATGTACAGCAAATAGAAACAGGAAAATATCTCCCCGTGGGCACTATACACTGAATGAATAAAAGTGTGAACAATACATCATAGTGAAATATATATCAATAAATAAAGAATAAAAAAATCTGTCTCCAATTATTGTGTATAAGAAATAGAATTGGCCAATAGATACCGTCAAAAGGTGGTAAATATTAGAAATACCGTTAATAGTGTACTCACAATAGTATGGCCAGATAACTGACTCCAGACTGAGATCAACGGTGAGATAAAGAAATAAATCCCTAATTGATCGTAGAACACCTAAATTGCAACGGTAACAGATTAATCTATCTCCAATATTGATCAAACCAAAAAAGAAATAAGACTGCCGTGAATGGTGCAAATACACATAAATCTAAGGTAAAGATGAGACACTCAGATCAACCTTCGATAAATGAAAATCGTTTGTAACAGTCCAGATGTACAGAAGTGTCATGACCCTGACCCCACCTGAGGCCTTCGTGACTTATCTGGGGCTCAAGGGGTTAATCACAACAGCCACCTGGTCTGTTCTCCAATGACTAATGCCCCTTCTCCCACCCCAAATATGACTTATTACCAATGAACTGCCACCACCAAG
>WWET01011569.1:0-14287 GCA_011038615.1 Limnodynastes dumerilii
TGGAAATCGTATCTCTGAATCAGGCCCTATGTAACTATGTAACATTAGCAAATATATGATAAGCACCAGCCACTTACAAGGTTTCTCTGTTTTGGTGGTCCTAACTCTATAACTGTCCCAAGTTTGGGTCATATATCATGTATTTTTAAATTGAGAGCTCACCTCTGGAAGAGGTCCCCAGGTCTCCAAAACAGCTACTCTGAAACAGCACCTCCTGCCAGCTGCTATCCCAGACATGCTTTAAAACAAACCGAACCCTGAGTCACTCCGTTTTTTGGGCTTGTCCTATGGTATTTTAGGAGTGTTAGTGTTGGATTCTCTGTGCGGTGTTTCAATGTTTCTTATATAATATAGAAGGTGGTTGTCAAAAGAAAATAGAAGAAATGGAGCATATGAGTGATAATTAATATTGGCCAAAATGTAGGTGTCCAGCAAAATAATGTTCAGTATTTATTATTTTCTAACATACAGCTTCCCCTTCCTCCATCACCACCTATGAAACTTGTCAGACATATGAACGGCCTATAGCCTTCACAGCGCGCTCACGCAAGCTCTGGGTCCATTTTAAAAGCAATGAATTCAACAGTGCCCGAGGTTTCCAAGTGCCATATGTCACATATGATGGTAAGAAAAGAGAACAGATGTAGTTTCATAATAATGACAGAATGTGAGTATAACATATATATTTGTTTCCATAAAAACTATTTTTTTATGTTTGCTTTAGAGGATTATGAACAGCTGGTAGAGGACATTGTTCGAGATGGAAGATTATATTCTTCTGAAAACCACCAAGAAATTCTTAAGGTAATGTCATACACCTGTATAAAACTAAAATATTTTCTCTCTCAATAAAATGTTTTCACTATCTTTAGAATACATCCTGAGATATAATTTCAGCTGTTGCCACTTATCATCCATAATAGTTTGCAATGTGATGGAACTAAAAGCTAAGGGCTTTGCAGAACTTGTAAAAAGAGATGAAATTGTAGATCCATTCGGGCAGAACCAGAGACGTTCTTTCACTGCAGACAGTGGAGACGCTAAATAATCTTTGGAGTATATCATAGGACCTCTGCTCTCTGCACAGGCAGACTGTGAATGTTGTTTACTAACTCTGCATACCTCCTAGTCTACCAAACATCTTTTAGAATATAGGCTCTGTGACTGTGTATCTATAGACTAAGCAGTGTCAGCAACAGGTCTGTTAGCTCCCTGTGTCACCTCTCCACATCATGGACAGCACATCCCTGTGCTACTTGTTACTTATAATTTACAAAAAATCTGTTGTGGGTTTACTTAAATGTAACTGTCATAATGACTGTATTTTGCCACTGTGGTATGAAACAGTTACGGCCGCATTTAACATGTTAAATCAAAATATTTACATACATAATTATGTTGGCAGGAATACTATGCTGACAGCTACATGTGTGTCTTTTCTCCTATCTTGTCTGTCCATCTACTCGTCCTCCACTGTTTGCTTATTTCTTCCCCTTCGTGCTGTTCTGACCACTCTATCTATTTATTTGCTCTCTCTCTTTTTTGACCAGGACTGGACTAGACTTGACTTGACCTAGACTGGACCAGAACTGGACTTGACTTGACCTGGACTGGACTAGACTTGACCAGGAAAAAAAAAGAGAAAAAATAAACCAATTTGTGACGCTTGGAATTTTTAACCATCCCTACCCTAGCAGACGCTGCTGGATCAGGAGTTTTGAAGCCAAATACACTACCAACTAAGAAAAAAGGAAAAAGAACCAGTGCTGTCTTTAAACATATATTAATAATCAATATAAACTAATAAAAAAAGATCTCTAAAGGCCTTCCAAGTTTAGTGTAACAAAGTGTATTAATACAAAAACCAGAATAAACTGTATAAAAACAATTAATAACAATGTTTCAGTTATATGTAAACAATTGGAGCCAGATTAAAATCAAGCACCTCATATCTTCAATATCCTACCCTATAAAAAAACAGATTATCCATATATAGAGCCTAGAATCATTGAATGTTAAGACATATAGTTCTCATTTTATGCATGTCTTATATGTCTGGGGACATTGGAGTTAAAAAGTTATCCAATTTTTTGGAAATAAAATACTTCCTATAAATATTTTGCTTTATATGGCAACGGTGATGCTATTTTCAAAACAGATAATGTTTTATAGGCACATGGAGTAGATAAAGTTCAGTTGATCTTATATTAAATAGGCAGTTGGTTGACTTGACCTAGACAGGACTGGACTTTACTGGATCAGGACTGGACTTGACCTGACCTGGATTGGACCAGGACTGAACTTGACTTGACCGGGACTGGACTAGACTAGGACTGAACCAGGACTTGGACTGGACTAGACTTGACTTGAACTGGACTGGACCATGACTGGACTAAACTTGACTTGACTTGGACTGAGCTTGACTTGGCAAGAACTGAATCAGGACTAGAAAATAACAGTAGCACTTCTCGGCGGGAACCAGACATCTTGAATGACCAAGTTGTTCTGGCACTTATTGAAAAGTGCTCTGGATTTAAATAGTGTGCCCTGGTCCCAGATTGAATGATTGAATCATGTGGTTTCCTGGGCTGGAATCCAGTTGGATGAGGTGCATCATGTGAGAAAATCCAATAGGGCGGTGTCCATGCACCGGAGAATGCCGGTGCTTGGTGCCAGTATGCAGAGAGCAGCCATGCAGTGGATGCTGAACAGGAGGCTGCCATTACTGCAAATGGCACCTCCTTCAAGACGCTGGCACTCCTGTAGAGAGCTGCCGCCAGATGGCCTCTCACCCGATAACTCCCGCGTTTCATGACACACTTTGTAAGAATTACAACCCAAGAATAAGGAATACATTTTTGGCCCTGTTGAGGTTATGATTACATGCTTTACTTACTTGCCACACAGATAATGCCCATTCTAGGTTAAAGCATTCTACCTAGTAATATAATGGTGGACTGGTCTCCAAGACTTTCTAATGGAAAGGGGGTGCATTTTCACAGACAATAAAGCAGGTATGCAATTCTGCAATTAAATGCAATATTATCCGGGAAAGTATATGAAAAATGAAAACGAAAAAAATTGTATGGTTATATGAATGTTATAATACATTCTTTAAACGTTTCATGTATGTATGTACGTACGTAGTGTGTATGTGCGTGTTATATATATATATATATATGTATGTTGTGTGTGTGGTATACAAGACTTGTGTGTTGATACAGTTTTTACCTATGTGTATATAGGTAACCTCCATTTTTGTATATATATATATATATATATATATTTATATATCATACTTTAGAAATAAAAATAAAGAATAATAAACTAACCACAAAACCACAATTTGTAGTAATAAAATATAACGCCCAAAAAGAACCTAGAAAATATAGTGTTATACGATAAATCAATCAATTGAATAAATATGTAAAAATCAAGGAAACAACATAAAATGGTTAAAAAGCGAATTATACAATAAACAATATTATGCTACTGGTGTAATCCCAAGAGTCAGACCGACAGAGAAAGGTGGCCACCTGATATAGTTGGATAGAATGGTAACTAAAATATCAGTCAATAGAAGGCCTATATTGGAATATGAACCAAACTGGAGGGGAACAGCATGTTACCCTCTCCACTGGGTAGTCTCAAATAGGGCTGATATTCTTGTGTTTCGTTTCAGGTTAAAAGTATCAGGGGTAAATAGAGGCTGAATATCATGTTGAAACATAATGTCAAGGTATGCAAATAGCGCAGGGTAATTAATCTTCACTATTTCCACAATGTAAAAGTCAGTGATCCAGACAGTATAACTCACGATTTTCTGAGGCGGCCGCCTTCTCTCGTTGTCCTGGAGAGGTATCGGGTTGCTATGCATGCGGTTTGTTCCACAAGGTAGGATAGTGGTTGCAGTGTCTATTCTGTCATCCCAGTAGTACCGACCAGTAAAGGAAAGAATTCCTGTGTGGTGGCTCCTAATAATGTGCGAAATAAGCTAATTAGCTGGTCCCAGGTCTAGGATGTAGAGTTTTAAAGTTTTATTCACGCGGTTTCTTCAGAGGAAATTTGGGGAGAATAGGTGCCAAGGGTATTTAACAGTCTGATCCATAGCCGTCTTGGCCGATGACGGAATTCAGAAGAGATAGCTCTTTGTTTACTCCTCATGAGCAATTCCTATTGCCATATAGATTCTTTTTGTTTTGTTTTATTTTTGACACAGTGTATTCATGTAATGATACACAAATTGTAAGAGAAATATGGAGTGGGTGAGAAGTAATGATTATTGAAGTTTGTATATTAAACTTAATACATTCATGCAATAATCAGATGGTATACATTATATCTAAATCCTATATCGGAAAGTTAGCAAAAAGGCTAATTTAAGTAGACTGTAAAAATAAGTTAAAACCAACAGTCAAAATGTAATTGATCATTTAATTCTAAAAAGGAAAAAGGAAAATTAAAATAAAAAATAAATAAATAATGAATAAATAAATAAATACATAAATATCATTAGTGCTATTATTAGCATAAACTGGATTATGCTCGATCAATAGAAACCACCTAGATAATGAATTAATGATGTAAGTGTATATTTACAGAACTATAATTAAATAAATAAAGAGTTGTAATTAAATGCAAAAATTATTTTACATGTATACATAATTATTAGATAAAATAAATAAATAAACTACATAATTAGATAGAACAGTATAATTAAGTAGGTAGGGAATACATTTATATATTCCATCTGCAGGATAAATCAATTAGATACATATTTGATATCCTACAAATACTCATAATAATCTTGATTTATTCAACCTTTTTATTGATCTCAACAAATTTGTGCGCCTTCTATGCAGAAAACGTTTTTTTGCCCTTAAACAACAGAATAACAGGGAACCCTACAACAACTCCTTTCTAAATGATGAACAGGATGAAAAGGCCTTAAATTGTTTGATATCCTTGATGAATGAAGATAATCCTACTCCAATTATAAACACATCACCTCAAAAACAGAGCAAACTAAAAAAGAAATCAGACTTCTATCCTTTACAATATAAAGGACAATTTATAGAAGCTTTCTATATAGAAACATAGAAAGTGACGGCAGATAAGAGCCACATGGCCCATCTAGTCTGCCCATTTGTCTATAAAACCACTCTGGAGGATTTTCGCCATCTGTGTAATAATTCCATCACAATAAAAGATAATTTAAGAAAGGACGAAAGACCAGCTTAAAAAAACTCATGAAAGATGAGTCCATTATCATAAAACCTGCAGATAAGGAGGGGGTATTGTAATTCAGGACAGGACTCAATATGTCCAGGAGGCACACAGACAACTTGAGAACATCAAATTTTACATAGTTCTACCTGAAAACCCCTCCTCCCTATATCAGGAGAGGATGAAATCGATGTTACAGAGGGCCCAAATAGAGAGAGCTATTTCCAAGGATGAGTTTAATTTCATTTTTATTCAATATCCGGTAATCTCCACTTATTACCATCTACCTAAGATTCATAAGAACCCTACAAATCCCCCCGGACGACCCATTATCTCGGGTGTAGGCTCACTGACCACCAACCTCGCTACCTTTGTGGATTCCATTTTACAACCACACGTCATTTCCCTCAAATCCCATATCAAGGATACAACACACTTTCTCAAAAAAATGAGAGAGGTTGATTGGAAACCCCAATATTTACTCCTGACATGTGACATAGAATCACTATACACCAACATCCCCCATGACCTGGGTGTTAAAGCAGTGGAGGATTTTTAATTGAGTGACAGAGATCTGGGTGATCAATGGTAAGAGTTCATTCTGGAGGCTATCCTCTTTATCCTACAACATCATTTCTTCTTATTTGACTCAAAGTACTATCTACAGGTACATGGGACGCCCATGGGTACCATGTTCGCACCTAGTTTTGCCTACCTCTATATGGCCATTTTGAACAAGAATGGGATGGGAATTATAAGTCGGTTGCTGACTTCATCTAACATATTAATACCAATTCCTATGGCCTCAAATTTACCCATGAGATGAGTCCATTACAAATCAATTTTCTCGATATTACTGTTTCAATCCAAGGGGGACTAATAACTGTAGAATATCAGCAACAGCTATATACTTATTGTATGTTGGAGGAACTGAATTGAACTGTCAGTAGATGGCGCTGTGTTAGCTGTAACTGCTTATTAACTCTAACTGCTGTGTGTGAAGTGGTTCCCCCTGTATAATGTACTGTTCTCTCTGGTTATGAGTTTCTTTTGTCTTCTTGTCTCTGTATCCTCCATCTTGATGTGATGCACATGGTTGTATTCAGTTTACCTTAACTAAACAGTTACTTCTCCCACAAAGTTTGAGTGCTGATTCTTCCGCTGTAACCTGGCACATCTGCAACAAGTTATGGGCCCAGACACAGAAGCAAAAGACTGCACAACTTGGTGAAGAGACTCACACAAGGAATCTTCCAGAACTACTCATCTCCTGAATACAAGTAAGGAATACAGGTTACACATATAAAGGAGGGAAGAAAAATGGCTGGAAGCTCAGAGCTGAAATGTACAGTGGCCAAATTGAACAATGATAATTACCAGCTATAGAAGTTCAAAATGGAAATGTTCTTATCCAGAGATGACTTGTGGGAGGTGATTACTACAGAGAGACCACACACCAACAGTCAGGAATGGGACAAAAAGAACAGACAGGCAAGGGCCACCATTAGCTTATTAGTGGAGGACGACCAACTAATCCACATAAGACATGAGAGCACTGCACAAGGGATGTGGAATGCGCTGCAAAAGCTGCATGAAAGATCCAGCCTAAACAGCAAGTTATTCCTGCCAAGGAAACTATACAAGATGAGACTTAGCAAAGACAAGGATATGCAGGAGCACATAAATGCAATGCTGGAGGTGATCGCACAGCTGAGGTCAGTGGGTGAGGACATGAAAGACAGCCATGTAGCAGCCATACTGCTATGCAGTTTACCTGATTCATACACCGCACTGATTAATGCACTGGAGACAAGGCCTGAGACAGACCTGACATTGGAATTTGTAAAAACCAGGTTAATAGATGAATATCAGAGAAGAAAGGAACTTGTGCAGGACTCCACAGATAGTGACTGTGGAAAAGCTCTTAAAGTTAAAGATAAAAGACCCTACAATAAGGAAACTAGAGCATGCTTCAGATGCAAGAAGCAGGGACACTTAAAGAAAGACTGTACAATATGGAAAGCAGAACAACAGAGACAATCGCTGAAAGAGAATAAACAAAAGGTGAAAGCCACAATCTGTGATCCACGTGCAGATAATTGGAAAGGCACATTCAAAGTGACAAATAATCAGACATTGCATGACTGGTGCATCGACTCAGGTGCAACAAGCCACATAACAAGTGACAGAAGCTATTTCACAGAGTTCGACTCAAACAAGGAAACAATCTACCTTGCAGATGGAAGCAAAATAAATGCGGAAGGAACCGGACATGGAATCCAAGTATGTTCCAGTACAAATGGACGCAACGTAGCCATACCAGTAAAAGATGTACTGTATGTTCCCAGTTTAGAAGGAGGACTGTTATCCGTAAAACGCATGACAGCCAAAGGACTCACTGTGAAATTCCAAGGTGACAAGTGTACTATCCTGGATGGAAGGAGGGTGATAGCGAACGCCAAAGCAGGTGAGCACTTACATTATCTCAACACAGTGAAGGAACAGTTGAGACTATGTAAACATGGACACAGTGACTGTATCCATATGTGGCATAGACGCCTAGGCCACAGACATCCAGACAGTATAAAGGAACTGCAAAAACAAAATCTGACAAAAGATCTTATAATGTCCACTTGTCCAATTACTGTCAGATGTGAATGTTGTATAAAATCCAAAGCTACAAGGGCTACACTCCCTAAAGAAAGTCAGACCAGAGCCACCAGACCACTTGACCTAGTACACACCGATGTGTGTGGACCCATGAAGCTGCCTACATCTGGGGGCAACAGATACATAGTGACCTTTATAGACGACTATTCAAGATACACAGTCACCTACCTAATAAAGAAGAAGAGTGAAGTTTTCAGCAAACTGGAAGACTATGTAACAAAGTCAAATAACAAGTTCCAGAGGAAGCCACTAATTCTTCGAAGTGACAATGGAGGTGAATTCACAGGACATCAAATAGAAGATTATTTAAGACAACACGGGGTAGAACATCAAACGACAGTGCCATACACACCTGAGCAAAATGGCGTAGCAGAAAGAAAGAATAGAACACTGACTGAAATGATCAGATGCATGCTGACAGATTCTGGGCTACCTGAAAAATATTGGGGTGAAGCTGCAATGACAGCCACCTATTTACAAAACAGACTCTTCTCCAGAAAGGTGGAGAAAACCCCATATGAACTGTGGCACGGTGAGAAACCAAGCGTGAAGCACTTGAGGGTTTTTGGTTGCAGAGCATTTGTATTTATTCCAGAAGAAAAACGCTCCAAACTACAAAACAGAGCAGTAGAAGGAATCCATGTTGGGTACAGTGACAACTGCAAAGGGTACAGAATCCTAGATCCCAAAACAGACAGAGTTACTATTAGCAACAGTGTAACTTTCATTGAGGATCTGAACGAGGACATCATGACATCACTGGAATTACCACAAGAGAAATCCGACAGTGAACAGATTACATCTGTCTCTTCTGAACAAGTGATTGAAGTCAATGCAAGCCCAACTTGCATACTCAAAGTGAACAGATAGAACGAAACTCAGACTCAGAATCAAGACGTTCAACAAGAGAGAACAGAGGGAAACCACCTGTACATCTCTCACACAAGGCAAGTACGATTAGTGTAAATGAACCCACATCTTGGGAAGATATATCTCTGCTCTCAGAAGGGGAAGCCAGTAAATGGATAAAAGCAGCAGAGGAAGAAATGAAGTCCATGCATGACTCTAGAACATGGACGCTAACAGAGCTACCAACAGGAAGAAAAGCCATAGGATGTAAATGGACTTTTAAAGCTAAGTGCAATACAGATGGCACGATTGAACGATACAAAGCAAGGCTTGTAGCCAAAGGATATTCTCAAAAATATGGAGAGGACTATGATGAGACATTTGCCCCAGTAGTCAAACATGCCTCAATTAGAACCTTGCTTACAGTAGTAGCTACCAAGAACATGCAGGTGAAACATTTAGATGTTAAGACGGCATTTCTGCATAGTGAACTAACTAAGGACATTTTCATGGAACAACCACCAGGATTCAAAGATGAACAAAGACCAAACTTAGTGTGCAAACTACAGAAAAGCATATATGGTCTAAAGCAATCCGCCAAAGCATGGAACATGACGTTCTTACAAATGAGAACTTTCAAAGAAGTAAGGCTGACCCCTGTCTGTACACAAAGATGTTATGGTACCCCGGGTTTACCTCTACCGAGTACCAGGGTGACCAAAGAGAGAGAGAGGAATCGAGTAACTCACCGGATTGTAGAGCCTGATGTCGGACCGGGTGATCGCTAGAGCCCCTGATGGTGGGGATAGACTGGAGCTGGTAGGACCCCGTCAGGTTACGCCCCTAAGAGGAAAGGGAGCAGACGGGGAATGGGTAACAAGCGGGGTATAGCAAAAGAGGTACCAGAAGGGACTGGACCGTAACAAACCACAGGAAACACTAAACTGGACGCAGAGACAACAGGGGGTGACAGGACGAACAGGACTTACTGACAAACTGGGACTAACACTCGCACACTCACTCACCCACTCAACCCAACTACCCCGGAGGGCAACGAACACAAACTCACAGGAGAAGGTAAGGAAATGCCAGGAGGATAAACACAGCAAGGTGGGAGGAACAGGGAATGGTCACACTGAGGAGAGCAGGCAGGGTGCAAGGCAGGATCACAGGGGGCAAGCAGAAATCAATACACAGCAAATAAGCAAGACAGATACAAAGGCAGGCACAGATACTGAATAGACACATTCCCCTGGCTTGGGGGAAGTGACAGCAGTGCATAGCGCATAGACGCGCGTCTGCACGGAGCTCCGGCGGCAAGACCACGTGTCGTTTGTTTACTTCTGTGTCAGCGTGTGTCGGCAGGAGCAGAGAGCAGGGAGAAACACGTGGTGAGTGTTTCCTTGCGATCCGAGGACCGGGAGAGGTGAGTATTGCTGCGCATAACAGTACTCCCCCCTTGACAAGGGGTTAATATACCCCTAGGGGCAGGTTTATCCGGAAAATTGCGATGGAATTCTTTGATTAATTTGTCAGCATGTAGATCTTTAGATGGCACCCATTGACGCTCCTCAGGGCCATAACCTTTCCAATGGACAAGATACTGGACTTGGCCCTGTACTTTCCTGGAATTGAGGACCGCCTCCACTATAAATTCTTCTTGCCCATTAATCATGACTGGAGGAGGTTTAGATACCGGAACAGGCTTGAATCTTTTAGAGACAAAATAGCGTTTTAATAAGGATACATGAAAAGTATTGGGAATTTTCAAATTCCGTGGAAGGTCCAACCTGATGGCCACTGGATTGATCCGTTTGATTATGGAAAAAGGCCCAATGAATCGTGGACCCAACTTCTTACAGGGTTGACGGAGCTTGATATTTTTGGTGGATAGCCAAACTTTGTCACCCACCTTGAAGGAATGATTCCTCCTACGGAGGTCGGCTCTGTTTTTAGAAGAGATGGATCCTTGTTGCAAAGAATGGTTGACTTTAAGCCAGATAGATCTAATCTTCTTAGGGATCCTACGTGAGTCAGAAGACTGCTCCAGTTCAGGCTGAAGAAACGAATTAGCGTGTGGATGATATCCATAGGTACAAAAAAAAGGGGACACTTTGGTAGAGCTGTGGAATGCATTATTGTAAGCGAACTCGGCCCATGAAAGATTTTGGGACCAATTGTCTTGGAACTTTGAGGTGTAACACCGAAGATATTGTTCCATGTATTGATTCACACGCTCAGTCTGGCCATTAGATTGTGGGTGATAACCAGATGACAAGCTAACATTGATGCGTAGTAACTTACAGAACGCTCTCCAAAAACGGGCGACAAATTGAGTACCTCTGTCAGAGACAATATCTGATGGCAGACCATGGAGGCGGATGATGTGGCTGACAAATAAGTCGGCTAACTCCTGCGCAGAAGGTAAGCCAGGTAACGGAACAAAATGCGCCATCTTAGTGAATCTGTCCACCACCACCCATATGGTGGTGTTACCAGAAGAACTAGGCAGATCTGTCACGAAATCCATGGACAGATGGGTCCAAGGACGTCTGGGAATGGGCAGAGGTAATAGGAGACCTGCTGGCGGGGCCCGAGAAGATTTGTTCTGTGCACAGATGGTACAGGCGTTGACAAATTCTTTGACATCTTTGGTCATGTTGGGCCACCACACAATACGAGTCAAAAGATCCAAGGTCTTCTGCACCCCAGGATGACCCGCGGTCTTGCATGAATGAGTCTCCATCAGTACGGCCTTTCTGAGGTTCTGTGTGACAAATAGCCGATTTTGCGGCACCTGATTAGGCGCTTGATCTTGGTCCTGGAGGATGAGAGAGTGAAGATCTCTGGTGAGTCCTACCAAGATAGATGTAGGGGAGACAATAGGAAGGGGGGGAGAGGAGGGAGCATGTTCCGGAGCGAATGAACGTGAGAGGGCGTCAGCCCGCTTGTTCTGTGAACCTGGTCAGTACGTGATGATGAAATCAAATCTGGTAAAAAACAAAGCCCATCTGGCCTGTCTGGGATTCAACCTCTTAGCCGCTTCGATATAGGCTAGGTTCTTGTGGTCAGTGATCACAACAATGGTATGTGCTGCCCCTTCCAACCAATGTCTCCACTCATCGAAAGCCAATTTAATGGCGAGCAATTCTCTGTTGCCAACATCGTAATTTTTCTCCGCAGGAGAAAACTTCTTGGAAAAATATGCACAGGGGTACATCTTCAAATCCTGTGCATCTTTCTGGGACAAGACCGCTCCAGCACCCATGTCGGAGGTGTCAACCTCAATAATAAACGGAAGATCCGGATCTGGGTGTCGGAGGATGGGAGCCGAGACAAATGCTTTCTTGAGATCATGGAAGGCTTTAATAGCAACTGGCGGCCATTTGCTAGGGTCCGCACCTTTCTTGGTAAGGTCAGAGATGGGAGTGACCAACATGGAAATGCTTCGAATAAATCTCTTGGTAAGGTCAGAGATGGGAGTGACCAACATGGAAATGCTTCGAATAAATCTTCTATAACAATTAGAAAATCCCAGGAAGTGTTAAGTTGCTTTTAAGTTGCTGGGTTACACTCAGTCCAAGATGGCCTTCACTTTGGCCGGGTCCATGGAGAACCCCTCTGGAGATATCACGTACCCCAGAAACGTGACAGTCCACCTCAAATTCGCATTTCTCCGGTTTCGCAAAGAGGCGATTCTCTCTAAGGCGACTGAGGACCTGGCGTACATGTCCCCGGTGTGAGGTAAGATCAGAGGAGAAAATCAGAATATCATCTAGATAAACTACAATGAATCTCCCTAGGTAGTCTCGAAGAACCTCATTGATCAAGTCTTGGAAGACAGCGGGCGCATTGCACAACCCGAAGGGCATTACCAGATATTCATAGTGTCCGGAGCTCGTGTTGAACGCTGTCTTCCACTCGTCTCCTTCGCGGATTCTGACCAAATTGTAAGCGCCTCTAAGGTCAATCTTGGAGTATATGACTGCTCCTCGAAGCTGGTCAAACAGATCAGAGATGCGTGGGAGAGGGTAAGTATTCCTTACCGTAATCTTGTTCAACCCCCGGTAATCGATGCAAGGCCGAAGAGATCCATCTTTCTTGGCGACAAAGAAGAATCCGGCACCGAGTGGGGATTTAGAGGGACGAATGAATCACTTGCGTAAGTTCTCATGGACGTATACAGCCATAGTCTGAAGCGCGAAAAGACGTCTGCAAAATCCGAATATTGGACCGGAAGGGTAGTCAGGTTAGTCTGTCCCAGACGGATGGGACGGGAGAGACATTTCCCCATGCAGAACTTGCTCCAGCCCAGAATCTCGCCAGAAGTCCAGTCGATGCGGGGGTTGTGGGTCTTTAACCAGGGATGTCCAAGGACAATGCGGGCTGCAGGGCAACGGATGAGGAGAAACTCCAAAGCCTCAGAATGGCATACCCCAATGGAGAGTCCGAGCGGGACCGTGCTTTTCAGGATTACTCCTTTGGACAGAGGTCTTCCATCCAAGCCGCAGGTGGTTACTGGCGAGGATATGATCCTGGTCTCAATCCCCAGAGAATGGGCAAACTCTATATCAATAAAGTTTCCGTCGGCCCCACTGTCAATAAATGCAGACACAATAACCTCTTGGCCGTCGACTGACAGACGGGCTGGAACGAGAAGGGAATTTTTTGAAGATAGAAAGTGAGTACCCAGACGGAGCCCTTCATTCTCTGTCTGGGTTAAGCGTTTCCCGACGTGGTGGTCTTGTTGGGGCAGTTATCAGCCCGGTGAGCCTTCCCACCACAGTAAAGACAAAGTCCCAGAGTGAGTCGTCTTGTCTTTTCTTGCTTCTTAAGACGATAAGAACCGATCTGCATAGGTTCCTCACACACCGTAGAATCAACTGGGAACTGGACCGGAGAAAAGGAAGGAGAGGAATCTTTCTCAACTCGACGTTCTTTCAATCGGCGGTCCACCTTAATGGAAAGGCGCATAAGGTCTTCCAGGGTCTGTGCCTGAGAAAACTGCACCAAAGAGTCCTTCACCTGTTCAGACAGGCCAACGCGGAACTGACTACGCAGTGCAGGATCATTCCATCCCGAGTCGTGGCCCCAGCGACGGAACTCAGCACAATATTCCTCAGCTGATCTTCTACCCTGGCGTAGGGAACGTAGCTTAGCTTCGGCCGTGGCGACACGGTCTGGATCATCATACAAGAGACCTAAAGCATCAAAAAAGGCATCCACGGACTGCCGGGCAGGATCTTGAGACAGACTAAATGCCCATGCCTGAGGGTCTCCCTGCAGAAGCGAGATGATCAAGCCTACCCGAACCGGAGGCGTTAGGCCGGAGTTGAAAGTAAAGCTTGCATCCCTCCTTGAAGAGAAGGAATTGAGCGCAGTCTCCGGAGAAGCGATCTGGGTGGTTGGCCTTGACATCCATCTCCGCCTGAGGTGGAGGAGAAGCTGAAGCTGAAGCCTGAGCACTGGATGGTCGTAGAGATGCAATAACTTGATCCTGGGATTGGAACTTGGCCGTCAGGGTCTGGACCATCTGACCCAG
>WWET01011576.1:2685-14257 GCA_011038615.1 Limnodynastes dumerilii
CCTACACACTGCTAAGATCTCCTCTCGGTCACTGTGTGTCTCTCCTCTCGGTCACTGTGTGTCTCTCCTCGCGGCCACTGTGTGTCTCCCTCCTCTCGGTCACTGTCTCTCTCTCTCACCTCGATCACTGTGTCTCTCCTCTCAGTCACTGTGTCTCTTTCCTCTCAGTCACTGTGTGTCTCTCCTCTCAGTCACTGTATGTCTCTCTCCTCTTAGTCTCTGTGTGTCTCTCCTCTCAGTCACAGTGTGTCTCTCCTCTCAGCCACTGTGTGTCTCTCCTCTGGGTCACAGTGTCTCTCCTCTCGTCCACTGTGTGACTATCCTTTTTAGTCACTGTATGCCTCTCCTTTCAGACACTGTATGTCTCTCTCCTCTTAGTCTCTGTGTGTCTCTCCTCTCAGTCACAGTGTGTCTCCCTCCTTTCGGTCTCTGTGTGTCTCTCCTCTTGGTCACTGTGTCTCTCTCCTCTCGGTTACTGTGTGTTTCTCCTCTCAGTCACTGTATGTGTCTGCTCTTGGTCACTGTGTCTCTCCTCTTGGTCACTGTGTGTCTCTCCTCTCTTTCACTGTGTCTCTCTCCTCTCAGTCACTGTGTGTTTCTCAGTCACTGTGTGTCTCTCTTCTTGGTCGCTGTGTGTCTCTCCTCTCGGTCACTGTGTGTCTCTCCTCTCGGTCACTAAGTGTCTCTCCTCTCAGTCACAGTGTGTCTCCCTCCTTTCGGTCTCTGTGTGTCTCCCTCCTTTCGGTCTCTGTGTGTCTCTCCTCTCGGCCACTGTGTGTCTCTCCTGTCGGTAACTGTGTGTCTCTCCTCTGGGTCACTGTGTCTCTCTCCTCTCAGTTACTGTGTGTGTCTCCTTTTGGTCACTGTGTGTCTCCCTCCTCTTGGTCACTGCGTGTCTCTCCTCTCAGTCACTGTGTCTCTTTCTTCTCGGTCACTGTGTGTCTCTCCTCTCGGTCACTGTGTGTCTCCCTCCTCTCGGTCATTGTAAGTCTCTCCTCTCAGTCACTATTTGTCTCCCTCCTTTCGGTCTCTGTGTGTCTCTCCTCTCGGTCACTGTGTCTCCTCTTGGTCACTGTGTATCTCTCCTATAGGTCACTGTGTGTCTCTCCTCTCAGTCACTGTGTGTCTCCACTCGGTCAGTGTGTCTCTTTCTCCTCTCGGTCACTGTGTCTCTCTCCTCTCAGTTACTGTGTGTGTCTCCTCTTGGTCACTGTGTGTCTCCCTCCTCTCGGTCACTGCGTGTCTCTCCTCTCAGTCACTGTGTCTCTTTCTTCTCGGTCACTGTGTGTCTCTCCTCTCGGCCACTGTGTGACTATCCTCTCAGTCACTGTATGCCTCTCCTTTCAGTCACTGTATGTCTCTCTACTCTTAGTCACTGTGTGTCTCTCCTCTCAGTCACTGTGTGTCTCTCCTCTCGGTCACTGTGTGATTTTCCTCTCAGTCACTGTCTGTCTCTCTCCTCTCAGTCACTGTGTGCCTCTCCTCTCAGTCACTTTGTCCCTCCTCTCGGTCACTGTGTTTCTCTCCTCTCAGTCACTGTGTGTCTCTCCTCTTGGTCACTGTGTCTCTCTCTTCTCGGTCACTGTGTGTTTCTCCTCTCAGTCACTGTGTGTTTGCTCTTGGTCACTGTGTCTCTCCTCTTGGTCACTGTGTGTCTCTCCTCTCAGTCACTGTATGTCTCCACTCGGTCAGTGTGTCTCTCTCTCCTCTCAGTCACTGTGTGTTTCTCGGTCACTGTGTGTCTCTCCTCTCGGTCACTGTGTGTCTCTTTGCTCTCAGTCACTGTATGTCTCTCCTCTCAGTCACTGTATGTCTCTCTCCTCTTAATCACTGTGTGTCTCTCCTCTCAGTCACTGTGTTTCTCTCCTCTCGGTCACTGTGTGTCTCTCCTCTCGGTCACTGTGTGATTTTCCTCTCAGTCACTGTATGTCTCTCTCCTCTCAGTCACTGTGTGTCTCTCTCCTTTCGGTCTCTGTGTGTCTCTTCTCTCGGTCACTGTGTCTCCTCTTGGTCACTGTGTATCTCTCTTCTTAGTCACTGTGTGTCTCCACTCGGTCAGTGTGTCTCTCTCTCCTCTCGGTCACTGTGTCTCTCTCCTCTCAGTCACTATGTGTGCCTCCTCTTGGTCACTGTGTGTCTCCCTCCTCTTGGTCACTGCGTTTCTCTCCTCTCAGTCACTGTGTCTCTTTCCTCTTGGCCACTGTGTGACTATCCTCTCAGTCAATGTATGCCTCTCCTTTCAATCACTGTATGTCTCTCTCCTCTTAGTCACTGTGTGTCTCTCCTCTCAGTCACAGTGTGTCTCTCCTCTCGGCCACTGTGTGACTATCCTCTCAGTCACTGTATGCCTCTCCTTTCAGTCACTGTATGTCTCTCTCCTCTTAGTCACTGTGTGTCTCTCCTCTCAGTCACTGTGTGTCTCTCCTCTGTGTCACTGTGTCTCTCTCTTCTCGGTCACTGTGTGTTTCTCCTCTCAGTCACTGTGTGTGTCTGCTCTTGGTCACTGTGTCTCTCCTCTTGGTCACTGTGTGTCTCTCCTCTCGGTCACTGTGTCTCTCTCCTCTCGGTCACTGTGTCTCTCTCCACTCAGTCACTGTGTGTTTCTCCTCTCGGCCACTCTGTGTCTCTCCTCTAAGTCACTGTGTGTCTCACTCCTCTCGGTTACTGTGTGTCTCTCCTCTCGGTCACTGTGTGTCTCCCTCCTCTCGGTCACTGTGTGTCTCTTTTCTCGGTCACTGTGTCTCTCCTCTCAGTCACTGTGTGTCTCTCCTCTCAGTCACTGTGTGTCTCTCTCCCCTCGGTCACTGTGTCTCTCCTCTCAGTCACTGTGTCTCTTTCGTCTCAGTCACTGTGTGTCTCTCCTCTCAGTCACTGTGTGTCTCTCCTCTTGGCCACTGTGTGACTATCCTCTTAGTCACTGTATGTCTCTCCTCTCAGTCACTGTATGTCTCTCTTCTCTTAGTCACTGTGTGTCTCTCCTTTCAGTCACTGTGTGTCTCTCCTCTCGGTCACTGTGTGTCTCTCCTCGTGGCCACTGTGTGTCTCCCCCCTCTCGGTCACTGTGTGTCTCTCCTCTCTGTGACTGTGTGTCTCTCTCCTCTCGGTCACTATCGGCCAGATCCAGAACTACGCATTTCCATGCGCACGCATGCGCACCACAGAAAATACACACATTCACGTAGCGTATTTTAGAACGTATGTGTGATTCACTTATGTCTCACGTAAATACTTACGTGTGGGCGTGACAAATTTACGTTAGTCAAAAATACGTGCGTTTTACGTGAAGTAGGCGGGGGGTGGTATTTAAAGTGTACAGTATGGGCGTGCTAAGCTGCGTACGTTCGCGTAGTCAGTACGTCCGTTAGCGGACGTATGCTGTTACGTTAGGAAAAGTTAAGGTAGGGTTTGGGTCGCGTAATTTGACAAAATACGTCCGTGCAAGGGGTGTGCCATGGGGAGTGTAGCGAACTTACGTGTCTGAAAATACGCACCGCGAATATACGTACGCACACACGTAGTTCTGGATCTATCCCTATGTGTCTCTCCTTTCAGTCACTGTGTGTTTCTCCTATCGGTTACTGTGTCTCTCCTCTCAGTCGCTGTGTGTCTCCTCTCTGTCACTGTGTGTCTCTCTCCTCTCGGTCACTGTGTGTGTCTCTCTCATTCACAGTTTGTCTCTCCTCTCGGTCACTGTGTCTCTCTCCTTTCGGTCACTGTGTGTCTCTCCTGTTAGTCACTGTCTGTCTCTCCTCTCGTTCACTGTCTCTCTTCTCGGTCACTGTGTCTCTCTCCTCACGGTCGCGGTGTGTCTCCTCTCTGTCACTGTGCCTCTCTCCTCTCAGTCACTGTCTGTCTCTCTACTGTCTGTCCCTCAGCCTCTGCCTTCCCACTCTTTTTACAGTCTCTCGATCTCTCACCTTTGACCTCAGTTTCCCCTTCGGTCTCCATATAACCTGCTGCCAGACCTGCATAGGAAGAGACAATAAAGATTAGAATGAATGAACATTTAATGAATAAAAGGAAATGAGAACACGAGTGCTCAGTCTCCATGCTCATAATGCTCCCTTCATGGATAGTAAGATTGCTGATATATAACAGATTCTCCCATATTGGAGGGAAAGGTTTGGAGACCCGTCTTGCACAATGTGAGATGCTTTGGATTTGCCAGTTACAGGGGTAGATCCAGAACTACGTTTATGTTTACTCGCGTAGCGTATTTTCGTGTGCGCAACTTCTATACACTCCCCTAGGCACACCCCTTGAATGTACGTATTTTGTCAAGATACGCTTTTCAAACCCTGCCTTAACTTTTGCCAACGTAACCGCAGTGATCCGCACACGTTAACATCACAATACAGTCATACCATCCCGATACAACCATATAATTCTGATACAGTCATACCATTCCAATAAAGCCATACTATCATAATACAGTCATAACATCCCGAAACAGCCATACCATCCTGATAAAGCCATATCATCCCAATACAGCCATACCTTCCTGATAATGCCATATCATTCTGATATAGCCATACCATCCCGATTACACAATACCATCCTGATACAACCATACCATCCCGATACAGCTTAACATCATGAAACAGCCATATTATCCCGATACAGCCATATTATCCCGATACACACATACCATTTCCAATACATCCATACCATCCTGATACAGCCATACCATCCTGATACAGCCATACCATCCGATAATGCCATACCATCCCGATACAGTCATACCATCCCGATACAGACTAACATTACGATACAGCCATACCATCCTGACACAGCCACACTATCCTGATACACCCATACCATTCCGATACAGCCATACCATCCCGATACAGCCATACCATCCTGATACAGCAATACCATCCCAATACATCCATACTTTCCTTAGACAGCCATATCATCCCAATACAGCCATACCATCCTGATACAGCCATACCATCCCCATACAGCCATACCATCCCGATACAGTCATACTATCCCTTATACTGCCCATACAATCCCGATACCACCATACCGTCCCGATACAGCCATACCATCCCGATACAGCCATAACATCCCTATACAGCCATACCATCCCTATACAGCCATACCATCCCTATACAGCCATTCCATCCCAATACAGACATACCATCCCTATATAGCCATTCCATCCCAATACAGCTATACCATCCCCATACAGCCATACCATCCCGATACAGTCATACTATCCCTTATACTGCCCATACAATCCCGATACCACCATACCGTCCCGATACAGCCATACCATCCCGATACAGCCATACCATCCCAAAACAGCCATACCATCCCTACACAGCCATACAATCCCGATACAACCATATTATCCCGATACAGCCATACCATCCCGATACAGCCATACCAACCTGATACAGCCATGCCATCCCAATACATCCATACCATCCCGAGACAGCCATACCATCCTGATACAGCCATACCATCCTCATAATTCCTGTAAAATCATACAGCCGATCCCGATACAGCCATAATATTCCGACACAACCATACCATCCCAATACAGCCATACCATCCCGATACAGCAATGCCATCCCGATATGACCATACCACCCTGATACAGCCATACCATCCCTATACAGCCATATCATCCTTATACAGCCATACCATCCCAATACAGCCATACCATCCCGATACAGCCATACCATCCTGATACAGCGATACTATCCCAATACAGCCATACCTTCCCCATACAGTCATACCATCCCAATACAGCCATACCTTCCCCATACAGTCATACCATCCCTTATACAGCCATACAGGCATACCATCCCGATACAGCCATACCATCCCGATACAGCCATACCATCCCAATACAGCCATACCACCCCCATACATCCATGCCATCCCTATACAGCCATTACAGCCATACCATCCCGATAACGCCATCCCATCCTGGTACAGCCATACCAATATAACCATACCATCTCTATACAGCTATACCATCCCGAAACACCCATACCATCCCGATACAGGTATACCATCACGATACAGCCATACCATCCCAATACAGTCATACCATCCCTTATACAGCCATACAGGCATACCATCCCAATACAGCCATACCATCCTGATATATCCATACCATCCCTATACTGCCATTACAGCCATACCATCCCGATATAACCATACCATCCCTATACAGCCATACAATCCCGAAACACCCATACCATCCCGATACAGCCATATCATCTCGATAATACCCAGTCTCGCTCAGTGTTGGAAGCGATACAGAATTGCGCCGGGTCAGTAGTTGGGTGGTGGAACCCCAAGGAATAACAGGTGCTGTAAGATATATCCCTATCCACCCTATAGAGGGAACCATCTTGTCATTGTAAACCTGTTGACCCAGATCTTTATTAGGTGACCCGCTGATTACTTGAACTTCTTACTAATTATTTTATAAAACAAATAAAAAAAAATCATAATCTTTTATTGATAGGAGGTTTAAGAATAATCATCTCTTTGTTAATTTAACATCTGTAGATTTAAAATAGAATAGGAATTATTTTGTTTCTGATAAACTGAAGTGACACAAGGGAATATACCGGTGTTATATATTTATTTTCCATGAAATATCAAATATTTTTTGCAAGGATCTAGTGAAAATAGATCCTTCTTAATGTGAGTTAATATGAAACTACCAAGATTTGGACTTTAGGCCCCCGGGGCCCCTCTGGTTGAAAATGCTTTTATAATAAGCTTCCTTTGTTTAAAGAAGAAGCATTTTATATATTAATATATTTTAGTTTGTTGAATTGCTACATAGATAAATCGGTTAAATAGTGGTTTTAAATTGGTATCTCTGCTGGAGCATTTTATTAATGAACATATTAAATATGATTAACCTTAGGACTTTAGAACCAGAAACCCCTATATACATTTGATTTTATTTTATGTTTAATGGAGTTTTAAAGTTTAAGAAATACTCACTCCTTCCTGGGGGGTTTCTTGTTATCCTGCATTTAATTACATAAGTATCTGTCCTGTCACTATTGTTATATAAAAGTGCATTTCTTTATATAATGAACTGTGCAGCACAATGTTCTGCTTCTTAATATGGGCTTTATTTTCAGGAACCGGTATCTTTAAAAAAGGAAGATGGTCTCTCTACCCCGGGCACACCCCCTCTCTCTACCCCGGGCACACCCCCTCTCTCTACCCCGGGCACACCCCCTCTCTCTACCCTGGGCACACCCCCTGGGCACACCCCCTCTCTCTACCCCGGACCCACCCCCCCTCTCTACCCCGGCCCCACCCCCAGCCGGGGAGTGCATAGGGGAGGGCGGGAGAGGCAATGTCCGTGCGTAGTTTCCTTCTTAAGATGGAAACTAGGCAGGGTAAGTTATGGTGGCCCTAAGGAACTCTTTAGTGTCATAAAGGTACTTAAAATGGGGGGATGGGTTAGGGGCAGGACAGGTGAGTTAGATGCGGTTCTGTCCGCATCTAAGGCGGACTCTTAGGCGTGAATCCGGTCCTTGTCTTCTTCTGGTATATATTATATATATATTTTGAAAAAAATGCCATTAGTCCCTGACCCATCTGGGCTTACGGACTGCAGTCAGAGCGCTGATATATGCATTATCAGATATCCGTCTTCTGTACGGATGCATGACAGACCCATTCCATCGCTTGCATGCAGTTCCGACCCTGCCCCTTACCGTGATTTGAGCAAGCACCATTGGGGTAGATCCTGAACAACGTTTGCTTTACGTTTGTTCGCGTAGCGAATTTTCGCGTACGTAAATTCGCACCGCTACCCTTAACACACCCCCTGCACGGACGTATTTTGTGAAAATACGCTACCCAAACCCTACCTTAACTTTTCCAGACGTAACACAATACGTCCGCTAACGGGCGTACAGACTACGCGAACGTACGCAGCTTAGCACGCCCATACTGTACACTTTAAATACCCCCCTCCGCCTACTTCACGTAATTCGCACGTATTCTTCGGTAACGTAATTTTGGCACGCCCACACGTAATTACTTACGTTCGCAATACGTGAATTCTCCTTACGTTAGAAAATACGCTACGCGAATTAGCGTATTTTCTGCGGTGCGCATGCGCAGTGCGCTCTAAACTGCGAATTTACGTGTATACCACACGTAAATTCGCAGAAAAACGTACAGCAGGATCTGCCCCAATAAGTTTAATTATGTCAGAAACGCTGAAAATTTTTATTCTTCGTTCATCCCTTTAGGAGTCATAGAGTCTAGTGTGAAGATCCATTCAGTTTCTCTTTTCAGGAGTTGCTTGGCTAGATCTCCTCCTCGTATTCCTAGGGAGATTTGCTCTATACCAAATGCTTTTAGTGATTTCCAATCCCCATTGTGTTCATAGGCAAAATGCCTGGCTACAGATGTGGGGATTTTCATTTTTTGTAAATCTTTATTTATATTGCATATGGTTACTATATGCTCAAGAATCCGTTGCTTCAAAGGGCGCGGTGTCATCCCTACATAAGATTTTTTGCAGGGACATTGTATGCAATAAATGACATTTTTAGAGTCACAATTTATGTAATGAGTAATCTCATGGGAATTTCCCTTCCTATCTGTGAAAATCTTGGTTTTAGCCATATGTTGACAGGCTTTACATTTCCCACAGGAGTGGGAGCCTTTCACTGATGATTTCCATTTGGATTTATTGGTGTAATGACTGCGAGTTAATTTATCTTTTAAATTCGGGCTCCGCCTCCAGCTGATCTGTGCTTTATGATCCAGTTTATTAGTTAAATCTGGATCTGATCTTAGGATAGACCAATGCTTTTGAATTATAGATTTCAATAGACGCCATTCTTTGCAATAGTCTCCCACAAATCTGATTTTATCATTGGATTGCTCTTTCATATGTTCTTTATAGTTTTTATTTGTATTAGTGAAAATCAGGGCTGCATGATTCTTTTCCCAAGCTTCTTTTTTTGATTTTTTAATTCATCTTTTGCTGTAGCCTCTTTCTTTTCATCTTTGAGATAATTCTTCCGCTCTATTTTTAAATTTATCATCCATAGAGCAATTCCGTCTTAATCTTAAGAATTCAGCTTTCGGTATTCCCTTCAATACCGGTGGAAAATGTGAGCTTTCTGCTCTCAAAAGGCTATTTGTAGCTGTCAATTTATGATAAAGATCCGTAGGTAAGAGACCATCTTCCTGGACTTGGATTTTAAGATCAAGGAAGGCTATCTCCTTTTGACTTTTTCCAGCGTGAGTTGCAGATAAAAGTTGTTAGAGTTTAATGTAGAAATAAATTCCTCCAGGACAATCTGTGGATCATCCCAAACAATGAGTATATTGTCAATATAACGGGCCCACAACGACAGATATTGAGTATATCTGTAATTGTGGCCCTTCATGACTACCGTTTCCTCCCACCAGCCTAAGTAGATGTTTGCATAGGTGGGGGCACAAGAGGCCACCTTCGCCGTCCCTCGTTTCTGCAGGTAAAAGTGATCATTGAACACAAAGTAATTTCTTTTAAGAACGAAGTCAAGTAGTTCCAAGAGAAAATCATTAAATTCTGATTTACCATCTCTGTCAAGAAAATATTTTACTGCCGCAATTCCTCTATCATGCTCTATACTCGTATATAGAGATTCAACGTCGCAAGTAGCGATCCAAGAGTCTTTATTGAGCATGGCGTCATATATCTTTCTTAAGACATCAGATGTATCCTGTAGATATGATGGTTGTTCTATCACAAATTTTCTCAGATGTGTGTCTAGGAATTTACTTGCCTGTTCTGTCATACCATTTATACCAGAGACGATGGGGCGGCCTGGTGGGAGGGTCTCATGTTAATGAATTTTCGGTAGCATGTAGAAGGTAGGGATCGTTGGTTTATCTACCTTCAAAAATTGATACTCAGTCTTTTTGATAATTCCTTGTTGTAATGCTCTTTCTATGATTTTATTATACATTACCAAGAATTGAGTTGTAGGGTCTGAAAACAGTCTTGTGTAGCAATTCTCGTCATTTAGTTGACGTGAGGCTTCATTTAGATACAATGTTTTGTCCCAAAGGACAATGTTTCCTCCTTTGTCTGATCTTTTTATAATTGTATCATCCCATTGTTTTATTTCTCTCAGGGCCTCACGTTCCTCTCTATCTAGATTTTCAGATGTCAATTTATTTGTAATTTTGTCCATATTCTGTTCTAAATGATCAAGATCTTGTGCTACCAATTTCATGAAGACTGTTACTTCTGGACTTAAATTTTCTGGAGGACAGAATTTTGACTTCCTTTTGCATATTGGACGGCATGAACTTTTATTTTCCATATTTTCATCGGTCATGCTTTCAAGACGCAATGTTTCCAGATCTTGTAGGGCCGTAATTTCTAAATCTGACATTTTTTCTCTATTCTTTTGAGAATTACTTTCTTCCAACGGAATGGTGTTTATGTTCTCTATAGACTTGGCAAAATATTTTGCTAAAAGCAATTTTCTGCCAAATAGTCTTAAATCTTTTTCCCATTTGAATCTGTTCATATGTTGTACTGGTGAGAAAGAGAGACCTCTGTTTAATAATTTAACATGAGAGTCCAATAACCTTCTGTTGGAAAGATTAATTATTCTCATTTCATCTGATTTATTTGTCAGTATTGCCGATTCCCTCTGCCCCTCGGGGTTCCTCTCTTTTTCGTCCTGCCTCGATAGCGGGTATTTCTTCCTCCTCCCCCTTTTAATTGGTCTTTTGTTCTGAGAGGAATATCTGCGAGGCTGGTTGCCCCTAAAAAATCATTTGAGCTCATAATATTAGATTCTGAATTAATTTCAGTATTGTCTTCTGCCCCTGAAAGTTCAAGGTCAGAAGATGAATATTGATCATCATTACGAGTTTTTTTACTATAAGGTTTATAAAATGGTAATTGTGTCCATTTGAACACTCTTTTTAACAAGTAATCCTTCTTGTCTCACATAAATTTTGATCTCTTCTTTTCAATTATATAGTCTTCAAATGATTTTAGATCTTTCTTTGATTTCTCGTACGCTTTAAGAAAGTCTTCTTCTTTTTCTACTACTTTTAGTTTTTTACTCAGATCTGTTATCTCTCTTTCATATTGTTCAAGTAAAAGAGGATCATGTTTGATCAGAATTTTTAAGAGTTCTATGGAGCATTTATGCAATATCTCCTCCCATTCTTTTTTAGTTCATCTGTAGCCAGGTCATAGTTCGGAAATACCTTGGGACGTAGTCCCCTAGGTGTAATTTGATTTTTTATATAATTCTCAAGTGATGAGAGCTCCCACCATTTTTTTGTCTGTTTTTTCAAAGTTATCGTTAGTTGTTTTAGATTTTCTCCCCAGGCTAGGGAGGGTCTAGCCATTGCTTCTTCTGAAAAGATATTGGGAGAGTCCTCATCCCATCTTAGTCTTCGATTTTTCAAGTCTTCATTTAAATTAAAATAGCCATTATTTATTGATATGTATATTGTGTTAAGAAATAGTATCACTGTGCACACACAATCCGTAATCTGAGATGAACTCAGAGTTGAAAAATTTAACAGAAACGAGAAAGATAGGATC
>WWET01011584.1:0-12437 GCA_011038615.1 Limnodynastes dumerilii
ACATTCTCATTCTGTGTGTAATTGCTAAAAAGTCTTTAGCTTTATTTGTTTCCTCAATTGCTAAGACTAGAGGATGATATGAGTGTTTTATAGGCAGCAAGGAGTGATAAAACGTCATAAACCAGCCTCATCACTTTATTAATAGTTGATAATAATTTAACCCAATGATCATTATTCATACCTGTTTCATACTGTGACATTACATCATGGTTGCCTACTTTTGAAAAATCATTTCAGGGAGAAAAGTAAAAAGCATAGTGGCGGTCCCTGCGTTGCCAGGGGGCGGTCCCTGCATCGCCAGGGGCGGTCACTGCGTCACCGGTGGGGGGGGCGGTCCCTGCGTTGCCAAGGTTTGTGTTCGGGTGTCCTGCAAAGTATCCAGCCCCCCTCAGTATCTTCCATCAGCTGCCTCCAGCCCCCCCTCAGTATCTCCCATCATGTGCCTCCAACCCCCCAGAGTATTCCCCATCATGTGTCTGCTGCTCCCCTCAGTATTCTCGACCATGTTTCTCCAGCCTCTTTCCTTTTTACTTACCTTTGTGTCCCACTTTCCTTCCTCCTCTGCGGCGCTCTTCTGACTTCTCACTTGCCGACTCTCCTAGCTCTGCAATGGCTGGCGTCTTCTGGCAGACACATCGTGAACAGCGTGTCCCTACGGGAGCCCTATAGAACCAAACCTGTTACTTTGAATAGCAGTGACCGAACCTATGCGGTCACTGCCATTCTACAAACAGATATGGTTCCTGTAGGAGCCCTGTATTACCACTTTCGCACCACATGACCGCACGTGACTGCGAGAGGCAGCTGGACAAAGAGGGAACACCGTGGAGGAAGGGAGAAGACGTCAAAGGTAAGTAACTGAATATATGAAGGCTGGTCATTACAAGGGGCAGACAGAGGAGGCTGGTCATTACAAGGGGCAGACAAAGGAGGATGGGCATTACAAGGGGCAGACAGAGGAGACTGGTCATTACAAGGGGCAGACAAAAGAGACTGGTCATTACAAGGGGGCAGACAAAGGAAACTGGTCATTACAAGGGGCAGACAGAGGAGGCTGGTCATTACAAGGGGCAGACAATGCATAGTAGCTCATTTACGCAATCTATGTACCATTTAGGTATGTAGATTGACTACGTGTGGTCTTTAAAGACGGCACATAGAAGCTTAGGCAGCCTTGGGGAGGAGATGGGTGGGGGGTGATGTAAATTAGCCGGGGAGGGTGGGGAGAGCCATTCTCTGTGTGTAGTTTCCTATGGCACTCTTAAGTTACATAATGTACCTAAAAACAGGGGGTGAGTTCGGGGCAGGATGAGGGAGTTAGGTGCGGTTCTGTCTACACCTAACTCACTCTTAACTGTGAATCAGGCCCAGTGTGACAACAAAAGCAATCACTGAAAATTATTTCTTTCTCATCATATTCAAATTCAGGTATCCCAAAGGATATCAGACTGTTTCAGAATCTACAAAGTGCTTTTGAGATCTGAAGTCTACTATTTTTGTTCTGAAGAGCACTTACACCGGGAAGCTGAAATATCTCAAATATAGTCTCCCTCTAAGTGCCCACATTTTTCACTATGTCGATGCCACAACTCCATGGCTGCTTTTTTGGGGGTATGTTAAGTTGGGTTACCACCCGTCCAGGATTGCTCCGGACAGTCCGGTAATTGAGATCGGTCTCCGGAGGAGTCCCATTCCCGGATTATACACTCTCCGGGAATAATACTATTTGTAGAGTTACATTACATTTCCGCCTCTAAAATGTAATGTAAATATAGAAATAGTATTATTCCCGGACACTGTATTGTCACAGACTGCTGCGTCCAGACACTGTGTATGTATTGCCATAACAACACATACACAGTGCCCGGGTGCAGCAGTCTGGGCACTGTGTATGTGACAATACAGTGTCTGAGAATAATACGGACATTGGGGTAGATCCAGAACTACGTACGTCTTCCATAGATAGACGTAATTCAATAAACAATAGCTACTGCGCATGCGTATTAGCTATTGTACGTAATCTAAGTATTGAAACGATACACAGATTACATATAATAGCTACTACGCATGCGCAGTAGCTATTGTTCATTGAATCACGTCCGTCTATGGAAGACGGACGTAGTTCTGGATCTGGCCCATTGTATTGTCTCCGGGAGAAAAGGGTCCTCTCCCGGGAGTCCGGGAGATCTCCCAGGATTCCGGGAGAGTCGGCAACCATGTCGCAGACTCTTTTGCATCAGATAAAACATAGTTAGTTCATCCTGATGTCTTTTGTGATAGCCCTGCCTGTAATTGTGCAACTGTGACCACATGTAGATTGTAGACAGACAGACAGACTAACAGACATTTTGAAGAGTATTTTAGCTACCATGGAAAGGTTTTCATAGCCTGTTTTCTAAGCATTAAGTTTACAAGCATCTAGGAGTTGTAACTGTAGTTAGACCAGGATTAGGACTGGTTTTTGGTGCATTATTTAAAGTGTTTAACCTCTAAATGTATCTTTAACAACAACACCTCCAGTTTCAGAGGAAATGTGAAGAAAAATGACTTCACTGATAAAGTGGTTGATAAGTGGAATATTCTCCCATCTGAGGGGGTAGAGGTAACACAGTAGAACGGTGTAAACATGCTTGGGATAAATATAAGGATATCCTAAATCGCAAACTAAATTGAGGGTAAAATAGGTTTTAGGGTCAGTATAGTATTAGATAAAACACTGGGCAGACTGGATGGACCGTGTGGCTCTTATCTGCCGTCACTTTCATCAGCGTGCATTCTGATTGGTTACCATGGATTTGCACGGGGCAGTGTGAAAGTGGACACACAAAAGTTCTGAAAAATTCAGCCTAGATTTGGCACTAGGCGTGTTTTACCTACTGTACAACATAGATCCTATTCCTACTGTGTCAGGTCTGGTTTTGCAAGTTATTTTTAAACCCGATTGTGACATGCGTTTGGGTAATTTAAAGTTTCATGACCTTGGGCCTGATCCAGAGCTACGAAATTGCTGTCCGACGGGCGAGCGTACGCCCGTTTTTTGCGTATTTTCGTACGAAAATTCGCAGTGCGCATGCCCAGTATGACAGCTTCCTGTCGGCTGGACGACATGAGCGTATAGCGTTCGTATGGTGTGCGAATTTTTCGCTCGAGGGGCGTGCGTTCAGTACGACGGTCGGCTGGGCGCTCGTTTTACAACAGGGAGGCGGGGATAGCCATTTAAATTGTACAGTATGGGCGTGCTAAGCCCGTACGCTCAGCGTATTTTGTGCGAAAATTCGTACGGCCGACGGTCGTACCCAGTGTAGGGTATAGCCGCCGTAAGCAGGGACTTTACTCTGGGAGTGCTAGGGGCGTGTAGGTTGATACGACGAGCGTACGTTCGCATTCGCCCGTCGTTGCGAATTTTCGTAGCGCTGGATCAGGCCCCTTGTGTATATCTGTATCCTAAGATTAGCATTATAATGATGGCAATTCCATTTATAATACATAGGAAAAAGGAAATTTGGCTTTCTAATGATTCAGTAACATTGCAAATTGAACCCTGCTGCCTGCATTATAAGGATAATGGGGCTGATTCAGAAGAAGGAGCTTCAAATAAGAGGAAATTTACTCCTGGGCAAAACTATGCTAATTTCAGGGGGAGTCAAGTTAATTGTATTCTTTGCATGCAGGGATATATCTTTGAATGGCTTACTGCACACAGATACTGACCAGCGTTGCTATTACACTGTTATTTAGACTTGGGATAGGAAACATCACCTCAACTCTAATACTGTTTGCAACAGATGAAATATGACTCCCCTGCAATCACCATGGTTTAGCCCAGGAGTAACGTTCCTCTCTTATTTTCAAGCTCCTTCTTAAGTCTGAATCAGGCCCAATGTTTTCTTTTGACAACCAAGGAATAGAGACGTTAGACGCGTTTACTCATTTATTTATTTTATTTAACAGTAAGGGCCGGATCAACATCTACTTTCGTACACTGGGTCCTGTATTACAGTTAATAAACTTTATGGGGCTGTTCCAGGATTTATATCGTCAGGCAACTCATCAAGCTTTGCGCACAAGGCAATCGGGGCCCCTGCACACAAAGGGCCCGCATAAACATCTAGTCTTCAGCGCTCCTGTAGCTGTCTAGGAAGATGGATGTAAACGATTGACATCCTCTTCTTCAATACACTGTTCCGCAGTCGTGATAGTGCTCTTAGGAGGAAGATGTCAATTACTGATATCCAGCCCTCTGGACAGCTGAGGGAGCCTGTGTTTGAGTGTATTTTTGGTGGTGGGGGCCCCCACAAACCTTAATCCAGCCCTGGTTGCGCATAAGTCAGGCTGTGAGCGCGCATTGTGGGTCACACTATGTGGGTGAGGGGAGGTATTTAAATTGTACAGTATGGGCTGGATTAGGCAGTTCTATATGGCTGAGCGTTCTATGCGCAAAGCGATCCGTTTAGACCAGGTATGGAAATATAAATCAGCTAAATTGCACTTGGAAAAGTGGAGATGTTGAACAAGGAACTTGAATTTGGACACACAGGGCTGGATCCGGTTCACAGTACCGCTAACAGTCCTATCTTTCTTGTCAAAAAAGAGTTTGAGAAGGGACTACCGGTTAGTATAGGACTTAAGGGCGGGGAAAATAGAGACTAGTTGAGAGTCACATCTCCGTAGTGCCCAATCCAGCTGTCATACTAATACAAATTCCTGTCTCTGCTAACTACTTCACTGTAATTTATATTTGTTCTGCCTTTATCTTTATCCCTCTACACCCTGACAGCCAGTAGCTCTTTGCCTTCACTATCAGAGGGGTACAATACATAAGGATGCGCCTCCCCCAAGATTTCAACAATAGTTTGAGTATCTTTATCCAAACCTTCCATGACTCTTTACTTCTATCTGGGATTATCATTATCGACAAACAGACTCCCCTTGAATGGACCTCTGCTATCTCCGGAGCCATAAACTATTGTCCCTGTGGTACAACCTGTGTTAGGAGTTTGTGGGAACCAGAACTGGAATAACAACCCTAAATCCACGTTTAACATCGGTGGCGTACAGACCCCTCTTTATAAACTTGCCCTCTTCGATATATCGACAGAGGTTTTTTGCGGTGCTTTAGCTTGGACCAGGTGTGCAGTGCTGTTCTGCATCAAAGACAGAAGCACAGGTCTGGATCAGCTCCAATGATTCCTAACTCAACTCTAATTTTGAGAAAAATAAAGCACCTCAATAAAGCATTACAATATGTGAGTTATGTACAAATGCAGTCTTTTTCCTGCATGCAAAAAAATAAATAAAAGAAAGAAATGTATATACACGCTTCACAAATGGTTTTTCTGGGTTACCTCATTCTCAGAGGACCTGATCCAGGGTCGTATTCTACAGAACCACGCAACTCTGAACAGCACTTAGGGAAATGGGGCAAACATGCAACCCCCCCCCCTTGCAGTCGGAGCTTTTCTTCTGTAATGTACATTAGTGCCAGAGCATGGTAGTGATATTTAGCTGCTATGTAGGACAGACAGACAGACAGACAGACAGAACGAACACTCCTTTTCTCATATAAATATCGTGGAACGTGAAAAGTAATATTTTTTCTATAGTCTTCCACCGACCAGAAACAAATTCTATGAAAGAGCGTAAAATGTTAGCTCTAGTAAATAAAATGTATTTTTGATCATTTTACTATTTTACAAGCTTATTCACGATTTATTAAATAATTGTTAATTACCTTCTTCCGGATTAGCACTCGATCGTTTAGGATAACAACAATCCAGAAAGATAACATAGTTGACCACATTAATGACGAGACCGACAACCCCAACGATGAGGACCAGGAGGGCATCGTCAGTCCGTTCGGGGATTACGAACCTCTTGATGGTTGCCCCCAGGATGCAAAACATCAGGGCTGTGGCAAAAACGGCGTTGCCAAAGGCGCCAACTGCCCCGGCTCTAAGGAAGCCGTAGGTGTTCCTCTTGTGCCACTGGACACGACTGTACCTGACCCCCAGCAGACCGATGATCATGGAGATGAGGTGGGAGAGAACGGCGAAGCCATCGGAGGAGAGAGCGAGGGAATTTCCGATGTATCCCACTGACAGCTCCACTACAAACAGGACAAGGTGGACAACACTCATGCACACCAGACGAGCGGACTTGCCGGAATAACGACCCATAACTGGACTCACTTCTCCCTTAATATGATTAATTTTGTTGGGCTTAAGAGTGGCTTTATATGTTTTGTCAATCAGGGCACATATTGATTAGAATATTTTATGGCCCTATAAAAGAATTAATTTTTTTTTAAATGGTCATTAAGGTGAAGATACGTTACACAGCTACAGTACAAGAAGCAAAGCATTTCCTTAATAGCTGAACCAGTTTTATAACCTTGTAACCGCAAGATAATTGTTTGTTTGGTTTTTCATTTGTTTTTTTTGTTTAACTTTTTTCTGTGTTATTTATAAACCACCTAACGGTTGATGCCTTGTCATTCTATTACCCATGATAAACATACACATTAACATTGCATAATGATTAAATAAATAAACACACACACCAATTTTAGTTTGTCAGCTTTATTAAAAGTTGCAATACAGATTAAATGCAATCAAAACACAGGTGGCGAATAAAGGCAATGCGTATTGATATCCTCAGGATATAACAATTGCATAAACTTAAATATGACACTTCAATATCAAATTATCAATCAAAATACTAAGGGGGGCCGCCCGCCAGGGTGTAACCCCCTAAACGCACCACTTGCGCGCCATAGCAGATCAAGAACCAAGACGCCAATTGCGTTTAAAAGATTTTCTCACGCCAATTGCGTGTTGACCCAACCATTTCAAAAATTAGGGTATTAACATACAACTTCAAACTGCTTGTAGCATAAACATTCTGTAACAAAGCCACACATTGGCTAAGCATCTGCCTTTTCCGCTGCGATATAATACAAAATTCCACCATACTTCATCAAATAAAGGTAAACAACCCACTTCATCCAATATGTCAAATCACACTATTATTCTATTTTCTTTCATTATATACCTTTTTTTTTTTTTTATATCTATCTTACAACTCAACAACCCCCTTAACCCCCATAGCTCAAACAAGGTGGATTGGGAGGGAAGCGCCAAATCTTTCAAACAACCACCATTACTTGGCCTGAGGAAAATAATCTGCCTCACAACCTCCAACTACTCCCTTTATAACCCCACTATCACCAAGGGAGCTAACCAATCATTCCCACCTGACAATCCATTGGCAACTCATAAACCAATCAAATAAACTCACCTCCTAATTGGATCCCGCCAAAATTAAACTTAACCCAGTTACTACCTATTAACCTGCCAGGCCCAACCTCGGTGTTTAACTCATTCAGGTCTAATCAACCTTCATTTCTTTTCTTCTCATTCCAGTAAATTTGCATTTGGGGCTAATTCAGAGAGTTTGGAAACAAAAGCAAAACAGATGCAAGTGAAGACATGAGCAAAACCATTTTTACTGGAGCAAGAGAAGGCAAAGGAAAAAGTAAACTGTGAAAGCGGAAGGGCATGCAGTTGCTGCTTAGAAAGGCTAATTTCCGACACTGATACAGTCGATAGTTGTATTGCGAACGTATATTTGTCAAATGGCCCTAATTCATTTGTTACTAATAGCGGGTAGGTTAGGGTTAGGCAGCAGGAAATGGAGGGTAAAGGTTAGGCTATTAGAAGGTAAAAGGTTAGAGTTATGCTGAGGGACAGGGAGGGCTAGGGTTAGGATGTAGGAGAGGGAGGGTTAAGGTTAGGCTGATAGAAAGAGGAGGGTTAGTCTGCTAGACAGGGAGGGTAGGGTTAGAGTTAGAGCAGGGTTAACTTATTTGTTGCTATCTTCGAAAATCCTAACATCGCCGCTTTACTGTAGGAATGCCATTGCAATTTTATCAGCCATTGTTGCCTTTTTAAGCAGAAAAACCACATCTAAGAGAATTAGAGTTGACAGTTGAACTTTCTTAACTAAACTTTCATTTATGACGTAAACATACAGTAAGCAGTGTGTGAGTTCTATGAGCAAAAGCAAATTTTCTCTGCATGCAAAAGAATTGAAATTCATCTGCAAGTACAAGAACTTTTCAGCCGTGGACATAGGACAGGTTCCTCAAGCACTGGATGTGCAGGGCTTGCATTTGGGTGTGATATGTGCGTTCAATGTTTGGACTGCTGGCAGTTAACCTTTTAGCATTTTAATTCCAGCAGGGTTGACTGGTCAACACTCTAACAGTGCAAAGATTGGGAACAGAGTGTGGATAGAGCAGAGTAGAGAGTGAGGACACAGCAGAGGAGAAAGTGTGGACAGAACGGAGGAGAGTGTGTGGATAGAGCTGAGAAGATAGTGTGGATAGAGCGGAGGAGAGAGTGTGGACAGAATGAAGGTGAGAGTGTGGACAGGATAGAGGAGAGAGCGGGGATAGAGCAGAGGAGAGAGTGTGGCAGAACGGAGGAGAGAGTGTGGATAGAGCAAAGCAGAGAGTGAGAACAGAACTTAGGTGAGAGTGTGGACAGAATGGAGGAAAGAGCGGGGATAGAGCAGAGGAGAGAGTGAGGACAGAATGGAGGAGAGAGCAGGGACAGAATGGAGGAGAGAGTGTGGACAGAGCGGTGGAGAGAGCGGGGACAGAATGGAGGAGAGAGCAGGGATAGAGCAGAGGAGAGAGTGAGAACAGAACTTAGGAGAGAGTGTGGATAAAGTGGAAGGAAAATCAATGAGATAGTAAAGGAGAGAGCCAAGACAGAATGGAGGAGAGAGTGTGTTCAGAGCAGAGGGGAGATCTTGGACAGAGGAAGAGAATGACCAAGGACAGAGCAGCAGAGACAGAGAGAAGGAGAGAGCTTTGAGGAGAATGGAGGAGAGAGTGTGGTCAACTTGGAATAAAGAGCACGGATGCAGCTGTTTTAAGGATTTCAGTAACAATACAAGCATAAACTTAAATATGACACTTCAATATCAAATTATCAATCAAAATACTAAGGGGGGCCGCCCTCCAGGGCGTGCGTAAATCACCTGATGATCTTAAATCTGGATCCGGTCCAGAGAGAAGGAGAGAGCTTTGAGGAGAATGGAGGAGAGAGTGTGGTCAACTTGGAATAAAGAGCACGGATGCAGCTGTTTTAAGGATTTCAGTAACAATACAACCAACATTGTCATGTAATTACAGTCAATGTTGTTGTATAGGCTGTATAATTGCCGAACCAGTTGCTGTTGATGTAGCGACCTGAACCATCACATTTGCAGGTCCGCAATAGCCTTTCATCTGTACAATCGCACCACTAACCACTATCCTCGCACAAATGTCTAACGGTCAGGGCTTACCTTAATTTTTGCGGATGGAAAATTGTGGCAATGTGGAAGTCTGGGACAGTGCGCGGAGAGGGGGAACAACTAGACTGTACATTATAAAAAATCCCACCCACTCAATCGCAAACCAGGAGGTGCCGGAATTGTCATTTTACCTCATTCTGATTCCGCTTCAATCGTGTGGTGAAGTTAAATTAACAAAACAGAAAAGTGGCTAAATTCCAAGCCGTATGCCAGATAATGAGGGTAAAATCCGGTCCATAGATTAGAAATTATAAGCACGTTCACCATTATCATCATTGCAGGATATCTTACTAAGGTCCGTCGATGGTGTAATTATTGTAAATAATCTGGCTGGTGTTCCAGGGAATTCTATCAGTCATCCATTACTTATGACGCTTTTTAATTCTCTTATTTTTTTCTTCATTGCGATCATACTAGACAGAGCTGACACATTGTGTAATAAACAAGTTCCTGATGTGATAAAGATGACAGTGAGACATTTCGTGTTTGCTTATGAGAGCAGACAGCGTCAGACAAGCAGAATGACTCCTGTATTTTTTTTCCCAGAAAATCCAGCGAAAGACACATTGGCCCGGATCCAGACTTAGTCAAAACATCTGACTCACATAAGCCCCACACGTAGGTCACCTGTGAATTGGTGCGCATGCAGACGGTGCAAGTCCCCACACCGATGGCGATATAGGGACAGCCGAAAATTGCTTTTTGGCGGTCTCTATTTGGAATGACAAGCCCTTTTAGATTTTAATACTCACCCATTCATTTTTGGAAGCGCTGCCGCCGGCCCCCACTGGAGAGGTAAGCAGCCCTCTCCAGGAAATTAAAGTTAGGCTGCGGGGGGGGGGGGGCTTTGGGGTAGGGTTGGACTCAACTTTCTGCGGATGTCCATGTTAGTGGAGGACATTTTGGATAAATTTATGAGGTATGGGGGACGTCTGTATTGAGTCATTTTAAAAGTATTTTTAGACATATGTTTATAGGCATATAAGGTTATTTTGTTATGATTAAACATGCGCACTTTTTTTTTATATAATTTTTTTAAGAATTTTTTTATTTTTGAAAACAGACCAAACATTAAACGGATATGCAAATCTATATAACTGATCAAGACGCAGGTCAATATTGTGCAACACAAACCACTGATGCATTAAGGCGTTGCGAGTTCCTGCTGCGATGGCTGCATTACGAAGTAGGGACAGCTGAAAGTTGCTTTTCGGCTGTCTCTATTTCGAATGACAGAAGTTTTAGAATTTTTTTTAATGAAAGGGTGAGCATGCGCATTAATTTTCGGAAGTGCTGCCGTCAGACCACCGGAGAGGTGAGTAACCCTCTCCAGGGACTTAAGGTTAGGCTGCAGAGAAGGGGGGGAGACTTAGGGTTAGGCCGCAAGAGGGGGGAATTTTAGGGTTAGGCCGCAAGAGGGGGGGAGACTTAGAGTTAGGCTGCAGGGGTAGAATAGTTACTTACCTTTTGGAGCACTGTGTTTGGTGCTATAGGGATCGATTACTATGCCTCTTTGAGCAACTCGTTTTCCCAGCCACTTCAGAACTGGCTGGCAGAGAATGGCCCTATCGAAATAGGGCTGTTCGCAATGGGGACCCACACTCACATGCACAGTACCAAAAATACAGCATCAGAACACAGCCACCCAATGCTGCGTTCAATGTGGAATTCAGTCTCCGCAGAGAGGCCGGCTCACTCTCCGTCTGTACGAGATACGCATAGTGGGTGGGAATAGGCATTTAAAATCGTACAGTAGGTGCTATGCCTGTAGAAAATTTAAGCTTGTTCCCAAGGACAAGGATTCACCTTTCCGAACGTAGGAGTGCAGGGAGAGAGGCCTCTACTCCTGCCATAAAATCCATACGTTATCCACAAACAGATGCTAACATAAAGATTTAGGACCAGAGTCACACCTAAGCAGCCCTGGTTTTGTTTAGGTATGTGTTTTTAAGAATGTAACTACTGTGCATGTGTAGAGGGTCATTTACGCAATCTACGTACCAGTCTGTGTCTAAAGACTCCTCGGGGGAGTGATTAGGCAGAAGGGGAGGGATTTAGATTAGCCAGGGAGGGTGGGGAGATGCAATGTCCGTGCGTAGTTTCCTTCTGGAGCAGAGAAGTGCCAGCAGGAGATATGTAACAAAGGGTGTCCAGTAAAAAGGAAATCCAGTTATTACATATGCAATAATTACCAGTTTATATATTATAGTATAGCTTCTATTATTTAGAAGTTACTGGAGTTTGAATCCAGGAAATATAATTCCTTATCTGCTCCACTTTCCCAGGAACGATGATATTTATGACCCTGGTTTACCTCAAGAAAGATTGTCCTCAAGACATAACAATTCAGGATAAAGCAACTAATTCTTCCATAATATTAATCAGTGTAACAAGAGATGGAACAATATATAAAAGACATCAATGATTTTCTGCTTATTCTAAACAGTAATAAGAAAACACAAAGCCGCGCTCCTATTCTAATATATGAAACAACGCACGGACACCTTGTGGCGCTTTATAAATCAACTATAATAATATTGGACCTGATCCAGACTAAGGCGGAGCTTGAAATTAGGGGCCGAATTCAGAGATAATTTTTTGCGGGGAGTTACATGAGTATTTTTACGATCTGGACTGCGCATACGTAGTAACTAAATTTACGCAATCTACGTTGATTTTACGCATGGGAGTCCGGTAGGCACATGAAAAAATATGTATGGAGGGGCGTGTTTATAAACTGTCCGGAGAAAGATACGTGTAAGTGGGTGGGGGGAGGCCTTTAAATGACCTTTTGAAGGCGCAGTTAGTTAGATACGCACACACGGAGGTATTATACGCCTTGAAATGCACACTTAAAGATAAGGGTGGTCGAGGCACTCATAAGTCACCGTCAACCCATCTGTGTGAGAGGAGTGTCAGGGGTGTGGCCTTTCATCTTCAGTGCGTATAATTGCGTACTTTTTTCAAACGGATCTCTGAATACAGCCCTAAGATAGGAAAGTTAATCCTAGGCCAAACCATGTTGATTGCAGGGGGAGTCAAGGTAATTGTATTCTTTGCATGCAGGGATATAT
>WWET01011594.1:0-14195 GCA_011038615.1 Limnodynastes dumerilii
ATAAATATATAATTCTTTTTTTTTATATTTATACTTTACTGAACAGCTGCTGCAATTATTATTTACCTTCCAATTGTACTTCTCATACATTCACAGAACACATGCCAATGGATGTGTTTGTGCTGTATGGCAGATGATCATTACAACTTCATAAGTCTCTTGACTATTGGTTATATGGGTAAATAAGTACAGATAAATATGCTTTTTAATACCGCAAAGTGCATTGACATATTTTCCAAACACTTATTAAACTTTATTTGACCTCTACTCTGAAAACATTGTTCTTCTACTTGCAAAATGTACCATGCACACATCACTTCCATATTTAGGCCTATAGTCTGTTCTGGTTTCTAAAATCATTTTGCACAATACACTACTAAAAGATAAGTGTATGAACGCTCTACACACAAAAATCCAAACTGATACTTACTATCCATGTGACGCCTTATCAGACCATGGGGTCTATTTACAAAGATCAAGGGCAAGAATGAAAACATTCTAATTATAATTGCAGATTATCCCATATAACCCCAAGGTGAATGTGTTCATGGGTATGAAAATATCTATTTATATAAAACTTAAATTCTCAGTATATCATACCTCCCAACATTTGAGAATTCGAAAGAGGGACAAAATTTTGCGGCCTGGCTGAGGGCATGTGTCTTGTACCACCCAGTGGGCGTGTCTGGTAAAGTGGGTGTGTCTTGCACCACCCAGACCAGTGTGTCTAGCGCCTGCCCCTTTTATTTAACAACCATCCATGTGTCTGCCTCTATATTATTTGTCCAGCCTCTATGTCTGCCTCTTGTAATGTCCCTCTTCCATGTTTGTCCCTTGTAATGTCCAGCCTCCATGTCTGCCTCTTTATTATTTTTCCAGCCTTCATGTGTGCCCCTTATAATGTCCAGCCTCCATGTCTGCTCCTTGTAATGTCCAGCCTCCATGTCTGCCTCTGTATTATTTGTCCAGCATCCATGTCTGCCCCTTGTAATGTCTAACCTCCATGTCTGCTCCTTATGTCCAACCTCCATGTCTGCCCCTTATTTTCAGCCTCCATTGTCTGCCCCTTATTTCCAGCCTCCATTGTCTGTCTCTTATGTCCAACCTCCATGTCTACCCCTTATTTCCAGCCTCCATTGTCTGCCCTTTATTTCCAGCCTCCATTGTCTGCCGCTTATTTCCAGCCTCCATTGTCTGCCTCTTATGTCCAGCCTTCATGTCTGCTCCTTATGTCCAGCCTCCATGTCTGCTCCTTATGTCCAGCCTCCATGTCTGCCCCTTATGTCCAGCCTCCATGTCTGGCCCTTATGTCAAGCCTCTTCTCCTACTTACCTTTGATGATTTCTCCTTCCTCCACGGCGCTCTCTCTCTCCGTCTAGTCTGCTGCTGTCACGTGGTGCGGTAGTGGTAACACAGGGCTCCTACGGGAGTCCTGTAGGACCAAATCTGTTTCTAGAATGGCAGTGACCGCATAGGTTCAGTCACTGCTATTCACAGTAATAGGTTTGGTCCTACAGGGCTCCTTTAGAAAGGATCCTTGAGAAAAGATCCAGATCGGATCTGAAACGCGTCGGTGGTTGTGGGTAACGGCAACAGTTTCTGTCTTAACCCATCTCTCGTTGTTCCCTATCTTCTCGTCAGGCCAGTTATCTAGAAAGGGGCCCCAATTTTTCTTTTACCTGGTGTATGTGACGTAGGATATCTCTGGAGATAGGAAAGCGGGAGAGGGCAGGCAGAAAGGGGTTAATCCCCTGTATCCCCCGTGTGGAGGGGTGAAAGGAATTGAAACCCAGCAAAGAAACGTTTTTGATGTAACACTTTTATTACATGCATGGATTTTAATGTAATATTTTTTTATGGTTCCGTATTGTGAAATAAATGGGAGAATACTGAGTTGAAGATTGGAGACTCATTAAAGTTAAACACCTTTATTGTGGAAGCAGTTGAGAGGTGCTGGTGGAGTAGTGCTTGATTGCGTTCACCAGAGGCAGCTGGGTGGATTCCCGGAGGCTGAGTGCAAAATTCTGGAAGAATAAGAAAGAGCATTAGTTTGGCTTGCACCCAAGAGTTAAACCACGTAAGTGCATATATTTGAGTGATACTTACCTAATGTTGTATTGTCTGCACTATTCTTTCCCTTTTATTATCCTTTGGCATCTGTGGGTGGAGACGCAGGAGGGATCCTGGATACTAGGAGTAATCTGGAAGTATAAGGAACACGGAAGAATCATTTATTATGAGCAATGAGTAAAGAGGAATAAAGTGTAAGTGCAATTCCTAGGGGTTATTAATTCCAACGAAATTAATTGGCTGCACTAGGTTTTCCGTTTTCCCCTTTTTTTCTCCGTTTGAGGGGGAGCGGTTGCCAAGGGCAACAAAAAGGAGTTGGTGTGATTCCCAAGGGAAGTAAGGAGGGAGAAAAGAAGACGAGCAAAAAGGCTTATACTGAGAGTGAAAGTTCAAGAGATTTAAAGTGTAAGCGTTTGGGAAAAGTGATGGCGTCGTGATACATTGTGACAGTCTTCACATTGCGCTTTTTTGTCTTTTTTATTCCCTCTCGATTGAGGATAAAAAGAGTGGAACTTGACAACGGAAATATTGAAAAATCAGGACTAAGAGACTGAGAATACACAGGAACATAAGGGAAGATTCAAAAAGAAAGGAAGAGAGAATCGGAACAAAGAGACTGTGAGTTCCAGTTCTATTGAAGTATCCTATGTGAAAGTTGTGAACATTTAATTCTTGTAATTGTAACCAAAGTATCAGTGTTTACCGTAGGGGGGCGCTGTAAGAAGTATCAGTTTTTTTCATATTTCTTTTTAACATCATAATATTATCACAGTTGTTATCAATGGAAGGTAGCAATAGTAGAAATCCAATTGTGCAATTCACATTCAAGATTAAAAGCACTGTTAACGGTTTTACCGCACCTTTAGTAGAGAAATAGAACATCTGTGGCCCCCACATTCTATTTCTCTACTAAAGGTGCGGTAAAACCGTTAACAGTGCTTTTAATCTTGAATGTGAATTGCACAATTGGATTTCTACTATTGCTACCTTCCATTAATAACAACTGTGATAATATTATGATGTTGCCCATAGCAACTCATCACTAAGTGGAGTTCATTCTACAGGTTCTACTGTGTCAAAATTGTCGGGGACGCCCGCCAGTAGAGACTTTAACAGCTGATCAACACTATTGGACTTGTGTATAATTCCCTTAGAGGTTAATGTTTCATATATAGTGCATGCTATTTCTATATGGATAGGAGTAATTTGAGTGATATATTATATGTGGATCTTTTGGTAGTTCATACATAATTTCCCATCTTCCCACCCTCTGTGCAATTCTTTTATTATAATTGTTTTTCTTATTGGGTGATCTCAATTGAGATATATATATTTTTTATGTATATCATTCGATATTAATTGCTAAATTTGTATTAATAAATTTATTTTTATACACTTCAAGCGCTTACTATTATATATTTTGTTTACCTGGATCAGGATCAGGCTTTACCAAGACTGCATCAGGATCAGGATTAACCAGGAACTAGATCAGGATCAGGATTTACCAGGAACTGGATCAGGATCAGGATTTACCAGGAACTGGATTAGGATCAGGATTAACCAGGAACTGGATCAGGATCAGGATTAACCAGGAACTGGATCAGGATCAGGATTTACCAGGAACTGGATCAGCATCAGGATTTAGCAGGAACTGGATCAGGATCAGGATTTACCAGGAACTGGATCAGGATTAACCAGGAACGCAGGAATACTCCAGGAACACAGGCAGCCAGGCACCTTGGAAGACCAAGTTGTTCTGGTGAGGATGGTAAGTGCTGCAGCATTTAAATAGTGCGCCCTGCGCACTGATTGGCTGGAGGACCGGAGCAGGTAAGTAATCATTGGTGGCTCAGAGTCACATGGTCATTTCAAGATGGCGGCGCCCATGATCCGGAGCTCCGCAGCACTTGAAGCCAGAACTCTATGTGGGACGCCGACAGGGAAACCGTGCCTGGAGGTGGTGAGTATAGAGGCTGTCACTGTACTGGTGACAGCCTCCGTCGGCCGAGGATGCGGGACCGCCGGGAGGAAACAGGCGCAGGCAGTCTGTGGAGCGGGTAAGTGCGGCGTCTGCCGCGAATATCCGTGACAGTACCCCCTCCTTTAAGGGTGGCCTCTGGACGCCCAAACAGAGTCTTGGTAGAATAATTGGCAAGAAATTTCTTGATCAATATGGGTGCATTAACATCAGAGGCACGGCTCCTTAAGACCAAATCCTTTCCAGTCCACCAAATATTCAAGATGGCCATGGCAAAATCGTGAGTTCACAATCTCTTTTACCTCGAATTTATCTCCTTGCGCTCCAGCGACCTTCAATGGTTTCTTTATTGGAAAAGGAAACCTGTTGATTATGAGAGGTTTAAGTAGAGAAACGTGGAAGGAATTAGGAATACGAAGATGAGGAGGAAGGTCCAACTTGTAGGCCACTGGATTAATGACCTTGCTGATTCTGAAAGGTCCTAAGAATTTTGGAGCAAATTTCATGGACGGAACTTTAAGTCGGAGATTCTTGGATGCAAGCCACACTCTATCCCCTGGGTGCAGAGGTGGAATAGCACTTCTTTTGTGGTCTGCATGAAGTTTATATCTTTCAGAGGCTTTCAAGAGTGCGGTTCTTACTTTTTTCCAGATTTCTTTGAATTTCTCCAAGGATGTCACAGAGGCGGGCACAGAAGCAGCTGGAAGCAAGGAGAAAGGAGGAACCCTGGGATGGTATCTATACATCACTTTAAAGGGAGTATTGTCCAGAGACTCATGATAGTGATGATTGTGAGAAAATTCTGCCCAGGGTAAAAGGTTTACCAAATCATCTTACGACGAAGAAATGTACAGTCGTAAGAAGGTCTCAAGATCCTGATTCAGTTAGTCCATTTGTCTGTGGGTGGTAGGCGGTTGAAAACTTCAGATTTCTCTGGAGGCTTTTACAAAGTGCGAGCCAGAACTGAGCCGTGAATTGTACTCCCCGATCAGACACGATTTCTTCAGGACACCCATGAAGACGAAAGATGTGAGTGATGAATAGTTGAGCTAGAACTGGGGCGGATGATAGCCCCTTGAGTGGTATGAAATGGGCCATCTTTGAGAATCGATCTACGACCACCCAGATAGTATTGTACTGTTTACAGGGGGGTAGATCGGTAACAAAGTCCATAGAAATATGGGACCATGGGACTTTGGGAACAGGCAGAGGCTGGAGAGTTCCTGAAGGTGCTTTCCTTGAAGTTTTGTGCTGTGCACATCGAGGACAAGCAGCTATATAGGCCTTGACATCCTCACGGAGGGATGGCCACCAGTAGTTCCGAGAGACGAATGCCAGAGTTTTGGTGACGCCGACATGTCCCGAGAATTTGGAGGCGTGGGACCAATGCAAGAGTCTTTTCCTGAGGCCAATAGGCACGAAGGTTTTCCCCACTGGAACAGAATGGGTGGTAGCGATCGAGACATGATCCAGAATGAAGTGGTCCTCTTTACCTCCAGAATCTTCAGGAGAGAACAGTCTTGATAAGGCGTCAGCCTTGTGATTCTTTTTACCTGGATGAAAGCAAAGCTGGAGGTTAAAACGTGCAAAGAAAAGGGACCATCGAGTTTGGCGTGGATTAATGCATTGTGCAGTTTTGAAGTAGAGTACGTTTTTGTGATCAGTAAAGAACATAATGGGATGGAGTGCCCCCTCAAGTAGAGACCGCCATTCCTCCAGAGTAAGTTTCATGGCAAGGAGCTCTTTCTCCCCGATGGCGTAATTTTTTTCAGCTGGAAGAAACTTTCTGGAGAAATAGCTGCAGGGATGGATTTGGCCATCAGAGAATTTTTGTGAAAGGACAGCTCCAACTCCTTCAGAAGAAGCATCCACTTCGAGGAGGAAGGGCAGGGAGATGTCAGGTTGCCGGAGAACAGGAGCCTCTTTCAACCGTCTGAGAGCCTGTTGGCTAGCTACGGGCCATTTTGCGGTGTTGGAGCCTTTGCGGGTCAGGGATGAAATAGGAGCAAGAATGGTAGAATAACCTTGGATGAAATGTCTGTAGAAGTTTGCGAAGCCTATGAATCTTTTAATACCTCTCAAAGTGGTAGGCTGAGGTCAGTCTAGAATAGCTTGCACTTTAGTCGGATCCATCTGAATCTGGGTACCGGAAAGAATAAAACCAAGGAAGGGGATTTTGTCGGTCTCGAAGGTACATTTTTCAAGTTTTCAGTATAAATGGTTTTTCCGTATACGGGACAGTACCTCTTTAACCATGGTGCGGTGAGTATTCAGGTTTTTTGAGAAGATCAGAATATCGTCTAAGTAGACTACCACCGAAATGTTCAGGAGATCTCGAAAAATTTTGTTGACGAATCCTTGGAAAACGGCGGGTGCATTACTTAGGCCAAACGGCATCACTAAATATTCATAGTGGCCGTCTCGGATGTTAAAGACTGTTTTCCACTCGTCGCCACTTCTAATTCTGATCAAGTTGTATGCCCCTCTCAGGTCAAGCTTGGTAAAGACTGTGGCCCCTTTTATACGATCAAACATTTAATGGGGCAATCCCATGGTCGATGAGGGGGCAAGGTTTCCACAGATTGCTTATTGAATACATCCTGAAACTCTTGGTATTGTACCGGGATGTCAGGAGCGGGAACGGACTTGACTAAACGCTGAGGAACTACTTTGGTCAGGCAGTTCTGAAAACAATTTTTCAACGTATTATCTGGGAAGAAGACCAGTCTATGTGGGGGTTATGGCTTTGAAGCCAAGGTTTTGAATCAAGAGGTTTAATTAGGCATTTTTCAAAGGAAGAGATGTAATTGAACATAAGTGCCTGCACATAAACTAGGTTTTAAGGAAATGTGCAGAAAAATTACTTTGCTGAAAGGGTAGTTAATAAGTTGAATCACCTCCCATCTTAGGTGGCTTACACAGAAGAACATTTTAAACATGCTTGGAATTCATGTAAGTCAGAAGTTTCCTGTCTGTAATGCGCATATATGCACCATTACCATACCATATGTGGGCATTCTGCATGTGGAAGGCCCGTACGTGTAAAGGGATTGCAAGGGGGTGTGCACTCTCCTCTCACCTAGGGAACTCTAGATCTCAAATTCTGTATGTTAATGTACAGAATTTAAGCACAGTTCTGGATCTGGTCCATGGCTAGTATGTGCCATTTCTTTGCCATTTATGTTTCTATCTATCTATGTTTCTATCTATTTATGTATCCCTCTAGGACGGTAATCCAGCCCTGATGCTGAGTGACCTGGGCTGTGGGAAATCATGGTGGGGAACACCATGTTGTGGGTAACAGCTTAGTACTTAAATTCCACCCTGGCTGTCTCCATGATTTGGGGGGTAACCAGCAATAGATTTCCCAATAATAATAGGTGCTTTTTCAGAAAAAGGCATGTCTTTCTCTATTGGCACTGGGCTTTGTTCCTTTTTCTTTGTTTCTTCTCACAGTTCTGTGGAGTATTTAAAAACTTTTTTTTTCAATTTTATACAAGTTAGTATCTATAAAGAGAGTGCAGAATCTGCCCTGCTATATAGAAATATAAAAAATAGCATGTAGAATAGTACAACACAGATTAAATATATGTGATTTAAAAGAAAACCAACAAGTTATCTCGTAAAAAAAAACGGATGCACGGGGCGCTGGGATTAATACAGCAGATATGTGAACTCGAAAATTTAGAGTTATAAAACCTATAAATGGTGAAAGGTTCTAATAATAAGCTAGATAAAAAAAATATATAATGAATAGATGTCCTGAGGGTTCACAGGATTATAATATTATAACTGCACTTGTAGAATATAAAGTGCGGATCGATTGTAGAGATAGTGACGTAATACACGTAAAACTTTCCTTTAAAAAGCCAATGGTTAATACAATAGTGCAGTGTGCGACTGACCAGGGACTTATCATCATCTGGACCTAGCGGTGCAGCCTGCGGTGGGTAACGCGATTCTCTGTACCACTCTGTGTTGTGTATAATTTGTCCATTTAAACTTTGTGTCTAATAAACATTTTTTGCGATTTTTTTATCCTCCGTTTCGTTGCCAATATTGTCTACGAGGAAGAGAGTGTTTCCCAGCCCCTGCAATCAGCAGGAGGAGGCGGGTCATTAGAGCTGACAGGACGCAAAGGAATCTTTGAAGAAACTGTCTGGAGAAAGATTCAAACTTGTTTTGCCCTGTATATCTCTCTGCAATCTATCATCAGAACTTTGGACTGCGTAGTAGGTGACCTCATTCATCCAGCTGAAACGGACCTCTCCGCGCCCGCAATATATGGAACTGTGAGTGCTATCATTCAGTGGTGGATGGACATATCTCTGTGACTTATATGACTGTGCTGCTTTACCATCCATATATTTTAATTATTTCCTGAAGGTCTTACACATTATTTTTTGGGACTATGATTTCAACCACTCTTTATTGCTTTTTTAATCAGAGGTTCTTTTTAGTTTAATTTAGCTTTTTTTATCTGTTTATAAATTCTTTACTTATCCATACTTTATGCACTTTATCCAATAGGTTTTCTAGACATTACCCCTTCTGCTTGATATATTGGATTTGGTGTTGCATGTTGTACTTTGTTTTTCATTTATTTATTGCTCTTTGTAGTATAGCATTATATGCATCCCTAGATCATTAGTACAATGTGTTGATCCTCTTGCAACTTATTGTTTGCGGACTTAGGTAATCAACTGTTTGGTCAGTTGCACATTGCACTTTGATATTGTATTAACCATTAGCTTTTTTAAGGAAGGTTGTACGTGTATCCCGTCGCTATCTCTACAATCAATCCACACTTTATTATAGTATAGTAGTGTAGTTATAATATTATAACCCTGTAAATCCTCAGGACATCTATTCATTATATATATTTTTTGATCTATTTTATTATTAGCACTTTTTACCATTTATAGTTTTTATAACTCTAAATTTTTGAGTTCACATATGTGCTGTATTATTCCCAGCCCCGTGCACCCTTTTTTCTTTATTCCACATTGTTTTTGTAGAGGGTATAGGTGAACCCTCAGTGGTGTCAGCGGCAGCTTCTTACACATAGATAGCGCCCAGTGTTCACACCTCTTTTTACATTTCAAGTTATCTCGTAATGCAATCACAAATCAATTAGTGTTCTAGATGCTTTTTAGATACTAAATTAGATAAAATCAACAGTTAGGTCCATATCTAATTTGCCCTGACACATTTTTTGTTACTTTATCTCTTTACCAAAACATTGTTAAATTTGTGAATATAGCAGATCATGCAAAAATTCAGTCCTGCTGTTGCAACACATTAACTATGGGCCAGAGTTACTAAAGATCGGTTTGTGAAACTCGACAGAGTTTGCTTGTGTTTACCGGCGAGTTTAAAGTTGTGGTGTTTGCAGCTGAAAAGTCGCTGCAAACTCACCATAGATGGAAGTTTTTAAAGTTGCCGTTGTTCAACTCGCTCTGGCGATTTTTAACATTCTAAACATATAAGTCACTAGATTTAATAAGGGGCAAGTGGTAAAATCACTGGAGACTATGCCCAAACTTGCCAGAGAAAAAAGAAGTGGTTGTCAGAGGCGAGTTTGAAATCGCTTTCAATTGCTCAGCAAGTAATCATTATGCCTATAAAATAAACCTCAAAAGGTCTTGTAGATGATGCTTATTTTTATTTATGCATCAATGGCTTTTTTTGTGCGCCTAATGCACACAGCATATTTTATGGGAGCAGTGTACATTTTTAGACCTGATGAGCATGAGGAAGAAGAATATCACCTGCTCCAGGATTTTCGCATGCCATGCATACCACGTAATGTGTGTGTGTTTGGCCTGCGTGTCGACCTTGACTCCATCTCTGATCTAGAGGTTGTGCCTCAACCGAACTAACCTTCTGAGCCTTTATGAGCAGGTGAGGGGGGATTTGGATACACCAACCTCTCGGTTCCATGCAGTGTCTGGGCTGCACAAATTAATGTCCACTTTATGGCCACAGGCTCTTTCCAGTCTGTGACAGGAAGAGTGGTTGAAATCTCACAGCCGACATTTTCACATCACTTTTCTGATGTGTTAAGTGCACTAAATAAATTGTCACGTACATATATCTGCTTCCCCAGACAGGAGTCAAATTGGCGTGACCTGAAGTTATCCTATTATAGACTCGCAGGATTTCCTAATGTCCTGGGAGCAATGGATTGCACACATACTGTATAGCACTGAGACCACCTAAAAACAGGGTGCACACAGTGCCGCCGAGTGGGGGGGGAGGGGGTACTAATTACCCGGGCCTGGACCTGACGAGGGGCCCGGGTATGTGCAGCACTAATGGTCATTTAACAAAAAATAAATAAAAAAATCCATCCTTTATTTATTCATATCCAAGAAATTTCCTGAAGCCCCACTATCGATGAAGGCTGGCAGGTGTTCCACTCGGTCCCTGAGGATCAGCCGGGCAGGAACTGTTAGAGAATTATTTGAGAAGGTAAAATGGGTACCCAGCCGAACTCCCTCAAAGTTCAACTGGGTTAGTCTTTTCCCGGCAGGCTCTGCTTCTTGGGACAAGCATCAGCCCTGTGAGCTTTCCCTCCACAGTATAGACACAGGCCTAAATTCCGTCACCGAGCTTCTCCTCCTTGGTGAGCCTGTAGGCACCAATCTGCATAGGTTCATCCAAGGATTGAGAGTCGGGAGGCACATGTAGTGAGGTGAAAGAGGATGAGGGTTCCTTCTCCATCCAACGTTCCTTGAGGCGGTGGTCCACCTGATTGCCAACCGCACGAGGTCAGTCAGGGTTTCAGGAGTGGGAAATTGAACTAGGGCATCTTTTACTTGGTCCGACAATCCCAATCGGAATTGGCTGCGGAGAGTTGGGTCATTCCACTCATTTGCCCAACGACGGAACTTCACACAGTAGTCTTTGGCAGTCCGTCTGCCCTGACGGAAGGCGCAAAGTTTTGCTTCCGCCATAGCGGCTCTGTCTGGATCTTCATAAAGTAACCCCAGGGCATCAAAGAACCTGTCAACAGATTGGAGTGCTGAATCTAATGGAGGTAAACTAAATAAAAAAAATATAGTATAGGGGCGCTGTGTATAAAGAAACCCTCTGTACGGTCCCACCATACACTTATAGCAGCTCACTATAGGGGTGAGAAATCCCCTCTGAACAGGAAAAAAATATATATAATAGTAAGCGCTTAAAGTGTATCAAAATAAATTTATTAGTACAAATTTTACAATTAATATCAGATGATATACATAGACAAATAAATATATATCTCAATAGAGATCACCCAGTAAAATAAGAGATTTGCACAAAGGGTATAAGGATTGGGAAGTTCTGTGTTAACTACCAAGGGATACACATACACTATATCATTCAAATTGCTCCTATCCATATAAAAAAGGCATGCACTATATATGGAAAATAAACCTCTAAGGGAAATTGTACACAAGTCCAGTAGAGTTGATCAGCTGTTTAAAGTCTCTGCTGGCGGGCGTCCCCGACAGTTTAAGCACAGTAGAACCTGTAGAGTAAACTCCACTTAGGGATGAGTTGCTATGGGCAACAACAAGATATTGGCACAGTTGTTGTAAATGAAAAATCAGAGTAGTAGAAATCCAATTGTGCAGTTCGCATTCAAGATTAAAAGCACTGTTAACAATTTTACCGCATCTTTGATGGAGATATAGAGTATGGGGGCCACAAAAGTTGAAATATGTAGTAGCTTACCCCTTCTGCTGTTATCGCAGGTCGGTCAATATATAGGCAGCAGGCAGTGATGGCAAATGAACCAATGATTAAACGGAGCAGCGGCTGATGTTCTAACAGCACCGGAGCTTGCTGTTGCAAGGAAAGCCCAGCGTGGTATGAGGCTCCAGCGGTCTCTGCATATAACGCTGTAAGCAGTGACAGTGCAGACCGTTCGGTCTGTATGGTCAGAGACAACACCGCTACAGCTCCGGCTAGCCGGCGGGAGCCGCCGCTCACCTGCGATCCGTTGGTGAGGAGGACAGCACACCAGACCGTGTGTACCACAACTCCAATCCAAATGTTGTAACTAGACCGTCTGACTCTCTCTCAGTAAAGTGCCCGTGCTGAAAATAAAGTCCAGTGCACAAATAAAAACAATGTTGGGTGTCCTCTAAAGCTCTCTATACAAGCCTTGACGCGTTTCTTCAGTTCAGACCTGATTTCCTCAGAAGGCATACTGAGGAAATCAGGTTTATACTGAAGAAACGCGTCAAGGCTTGTATAGAGAGCTTTAGAGGACACCCAACATTGTTTTTATTTGTGCACTGGACTTTATTTTCAGCACGGGCACTTTACTGAGAGAGAGTCAGACGGTCTAGTTACAACATTTGGACTGGAGTTGTGATACACACGGCCTGGTGTGCTGTCCTCCCCACCAACGGATCGCAGGTGAGCGGCGGCTCCCGCCGGCTAGCCGGAGCTGTAGCGGTGTTGTCTCTGACCATACAGACCGAACGGTCTGCACTGTCACTGCTTATAGCGTTATATGCAGAGACCGCTGGAGCCTCATACCACGCTGGGCTTTCCTTGTAACAACAAGCTCCGGTGCTGTTAGAACATCAGCCGCTGCTCCGTTTAATCATTGGTTCATTTGCCATTACTGCCTGCTGCCTATGTATTGACCGACCTGCGATAACAGCAGAAGGGGTAAGCTACTACATATTTCAACTTTTGTGGCCCCCATACTCTATATCTCCATCAAAGATGCGGTAAAATTGTTAACAGTGCTTTTAATCTTGAATGCGAACTGCACAATTGGATTTCTACTACTCTGATTTTTCATTTACAACAACTGTGCCAATATCTTGTTGTTGCCCATAGCAACTCATCCCTAAGTGGAGTTCACTCTACAGGTTCTACTGTGCTTAAACTGTCGGGGACGCCCGCCAGCAGAGACTCTAAACAGTTGATCAACTTTACTGGACTTGTGTACAATTTCCCTTAGAGGTTTATTTTCCATATATAGTGCATGCCCTTTTTTATATGGATGGGAGTAATTTGAATGATATAGTGTATGTGTATCCCTTGGTAGTTTACACAGAACTTCCCAATCCTTATATCCTTTGTGCAAACCTCTTATTTTACTGGGTGATCTCTATTGAGATATATATATATTTGTTTATGTATATCATTTGATATTAATTGGAAAATTTGTACTAATAAATTTATTTTGATACACTTTAAGCGCTTACTATTATATATATATTTTTTTTCCTGTTTAGAGGGGACTTCTCACCCCTATAGTGAGCTGCTATAAGTGTATTTTGGGACCGTATACATTTAATAAATAACGTAGGAACCCCGACATGTTATAAAACTTTTTATATCAAAGATATCCATATCATTGGTGGAGTGGAACTGTGTAGTTTTGGTCACAAAGCTACACAGTTCCACTCCACCAATGATATGGATATCTTTGATATAAAAAGTTTTATAACATGTCGGAGTTCCTACATTATTTATCAAATTAAATGTATTTGTGGCCTATTATATATAGGTAGGACCACTAGACAATTACATGTTCGGTTTTCCGAACATCGTCGTAATATCTTGAACAATAAACCACACTCTCTATCTAGACATGTGAATGTAAAGCATGGTGGTAAAATTGAATCCATTAGGATTGTTGGAGTGGAAATTATCTCTAAAACTGAAAGAGGAGGTGACCAGTTTTTAAAACTTTGTCAACGTGAATCATATTGGATCTTTCGCCTTAACACCCTAACCCCTGCAGGCTTAAATGATTCTCTGGAACTTAACCATTTTTCCTAACCATCAGTATATTCCTTATATATCACATTTATATTCTATACCTATAGCAATCTGACCCAGTAATAGGTCTATGTTTCTTGAAGGTAAACAGTGTATTTTGTTAGATATGGAGGTTTCATTTATCTTTATGATGATACTTCTTATTAAATTAATATTCTATTTAGTATATTGTTATATGAACCTCCCCTATTTATTCATTATTTATGTTGACTATTGTGGGTTATATTCTCTGTTGTTTTGTTCTCATTTTTTATTCGAGTGATGATGCTTAATATCAGTGATATGGGAAGGTGTGAAAAGATATCTACTGAAGTACTGCCAGTTTCCACCTACATCTGACTATAGGATTTAT
>WWET01011598.1:0-14179 GCA_011038615.1 Limnodynastes dumerilii
AATTGGAGACAGTAGTTGTTGGACCGATAGAAAAAGTTGGTTGATATTAATAGTTTTAAGATTTCTGCGGGTAGAGTTAGACAGCAAAGAGGTAGAACAAGTGGGGGACAGTTTACAGGTGATAAGGTGATGGTCAGACAGAGGGTGAGGGGCATTAGTAAGATCAGAGACTGAGCATAGTTTAGAGAACACCAGATCAATGCAATTGCCATCCTTATGAGTTGGTGAATCACTCCATTGGGAGAGGCCAAGAGATGTGGTTAGAGATAAAAACTTAGTGGCATCAGGAGATAACGGGCTGGTAATGGGGATATTGAAATCACCCAGGATAATGGTAGGTATGGCAGAGGATAGGAAGTGAGGGAGCCACGCAGAGAAGTGTTGTATAAATTGTTGGCAGGATGTATTGGGTGGGCGATAGATCACAGCCACACGCAGAGAAAAAAGGGTTGAAAATGCGAACGGCATGCACTTCAAAGGATGTGAAGGTAAGTGAGGGGACATTGGGTAAAATGTGAATGTACAATATGGGGAGAGAAGAAGGTCAACCCCACCTCCTCACTTATCTCCAGTCCTGGAGCTATGAGTAAAATGGAGACCACCATATGAGAGTGCAGCAGGTGAAGAGGTGTCAGTCAGTGAGCCATGTTTCTGTGATTGCAAAGAGGTTGAGATTGTTAGAGAGGAAGAGGTCAAGAATAGAAGTTAGTTTGTTAATGTACTATGATCAGTTTGGGATCAAACAGTCTTTTTTACTGCTGAATATGAAATTCCCAACTTATTCCTTTAATGACTTTCCTTTCTTTTGGTCACAATAACCCTGTAAACTGCACAATGTAATTTCCTTTACTGCATTGAGCACTTTATTCAAGTCACAGAGCATTGGGCGCTTTGAACTCCGCTCTGCGGTCTCAGGTCTGTAGTCTGCAACAGTCACCTCTAAGCTATTTTCTACTCAGCACGAGAGTTTCTGATACCTGGGGCCTGATCCAGCGCTACGAAAATTCGCTACGACGGGCGAATGCGAACGTTCGCTCGTCGTATCAACCTACACGCCCCTAGCACTCCCATAGTAAAGTCCCTGCTTACGGCGGCTATACCCTACACTGGGTACGACCGTCGGCCGTACGAAAATTCGCAGAGAATACGCTGAGAAAATACGCTTAGCACGCCCATACTGTACAATTTAAATGGCTATCCCCGCCTCCCTATAGTAAAACGGGCGCCCAGCCGACCATCGTAAAAAAAATACGCTCGCCGAGCGAAAAATACGCTAACGATACGCCCGCTATTCGCTCATGACGCGCGGGCGACCGGAACCTGTCATACTGGGCATGCGCATTGCGAATTTTTTGCCGAAAATTCGCATACGATGAGCGTACGCTCGCTTGCGAGCGTTGCTCTGGATCAGGCCCCTTGTCCCAGTGACCTGCTATCTGCACTTTATTCTTTACTGTGTCCCAGCAACCTGCTATCTACACTTTATTCTTTACTGTGTCCCAGCGACCTGCTATCTGCACTTTATTCTCTATCAGCTGCTTGTAGACGGCACTTGTCACTTTAACACGACGGCGTTATCTGCGCTTGTCACTTTATACGTTTCTTTACATCAGCACTTGTCACTTTAACACGACGGCGTTATCTGCGCTCGTCACTTTATACGTTTCTTTACATCAGCACTTGTCACTTTAATAGCACAGCTTTACATAAGCACTGGTCCCTTTATCATCAGCTTAAAATCAAAGTCTATCACTTTAACAGTGACTTTATCTGTACTTGTTACTTTGTCAGCTTATAACCGCACTTGATACATTAAAGCAACTTTGTTTCGCAATTGTCACTTCAGCCCAGCCTTGTAGTAGTACACGTCACTTTAAAAGAAGCTTTACTATCAGAACTCTCACACCTGAATTTCCTTGGCTCAGCTCTCCATCTGCTCATCACCTCAGCTCCCTCCAATACGCGGTTTAGCTCCTGCTTCCTCCAAAATGACAGCTTTCCGCCTGCTCACTGCCTCAGCTCCCTCCAACTGCTGCTTAGCTCCCGCTCCTCAAAAATGACTGCTTTCTGCCTGCTCACCGTCTCCACCGCTTGGACCTTTCACAATCTCCACCACTCACTGCTACATTTCTCCGTCCCCACAGCTCTCACTACCAATGTTTTCTCTCTCACTCGCTCCTTTAGCCACCGTGACCTTCCTCTTCTCCCTCAGCTACCAACCGACTGCCCAACTGCCTTAACCGCTTGTTTTTTCTGCCTCCCCTCGCGCAAGGGAACCTTCCAGGCTCCCTCGTGCTGCCGCATGCGTCCTCTATCAGCTGGGGGTTGCTAAGCAACCACCCACATGCCATTTTCACCATTCCTCCCTCGCACCTACAATGTACTGAAATAGCCCCCGTACTGGAGTATTACAGCAATAGAGGAGATTTGATGCTGGATCCCCACTGTATCCAACCTTCTGTGTGGGTAAGGGGGAGGTCACTATTCTTGCACGCAAGGAATTCTGAAAGCAAACTCCTACCTCTGGCTATTACAGAGAATATTTTGCACACCTTCACTGTACTAATCTGCATAAATCTTCCTTCCACTAGCATAACAATGTAACAAACAGAATCTACTACTCCCCAAAGTTCCTAACTGGACCTGAAGAACAGAGAAAGAGATGTTCTAGTTCTATTCACAAATGACTAGCGGGAGAGACAAGGGAAAGGTACTGTAGAACACAGACCCCTTCTTACCAAGGTTCTTGCCAAGGTGCACCCACACCTTCCGAAACCAAGGGAGAGAGGGGTAGACAGACAGACAAAACAGGGAAGGACACTCACCTTGACTGACAAACCTTTTCTGGCCACCACTCTGCCAATGAACCAAGTTTACCCTTGGAAGATCCCTTCCCTTGCTTTCCATCCATGATGACCTTTCACTCCACCAGGCCTAGCATCCACCTATCATCAGGTCTAGCATCACTCTCCAGCCTGGTCTAACAGCTCCTCTCACTGGGAGCCTAGCCCCCTCCTAACAACCAGCACCTATCACCCTCCTATCCACAGGGCCTACTGTCCTCTGACCAAGAACCTACTACCCTTATCTACTGTAGAACCTAATGCTTTATATCATTAGAGGGCCTAGTGCCCATAACCATGAAGTACCATACTGGGGACAGTGGGAATAACACTCATCCTCTCCTTAACTGGGATTGTGGTCCCCCTTTACTCATTGGTGTCAGTGGAGAAGCAGAGCAGGCCAGGCCTGAAATGCTAAACCTTGATGAGGGATCCAGGAAGGTCTCAGAGAGCTTCTACCTGCTCATTGGGGTTCTTGGAAGCAGTGATGTGGCTAACACTCATTGACATCTGACCAGTCACCAGCAAATCAGAATAGACTCACTGATGGCCAGCGCTTTCTAGACCTTCAGCACTGAGCACCCTGTCCTGCCCACCATTGGAAAGCCCATAGAAACAGTTCCAGTACATAAGTCTGGTTCTAAATTGTGGCCTGACTTATGTGCACAAACAAAATGGACATAAATATTTTTTTTAAAAGGAAGCAAATATTGTACCCACAGTAGGAATAGCAAGATTTAAATCTTTAGTCTTCTCTCTCCTATTCTATTGGGAAATATAGAAACACTGAATATGATTTTCAGTAAGAGACACTTTGCCCATTCTGTGTAGTTTTTTTTTTTATATACTGTCTTTAAGCCCTATTTGTCCCTTTATTTTGTTTAAGATTTAGAATATCCTTATAGTTAGAACTTAGAAGAGCTTATAAAAACTTGATCAGTCAATTATTCTTCTAATTATAAATCACAATGATCCAGAAATGAGAAAACAATATATATACAAGTAGACTTGTTACTAAAAGCAGCCAGTCAGACTTTAGCTATAATTTTGGAGCTCCCTCAATCATATCCCAAAATCTTTGCTAACATGACACTATATTACATTGTGGTTATCTAGTGATGTTATACAAGTACCAAATGTTTATCAAATGTTTGTGGTTGTAAAGTAAAGTTGTGAATGAATTCATAATAGGCTAAATTAAGAAATTCTGAGCATAAGCAAATATCCTTTCTTTCCAATCAGAACGTGTTTCAATCCACCTAAACACAAGAGGAATGCCTCTTCCAATGCCCAGAGGGACCGGGCTAAGTGAGACAGTTGCAAACACATTGGGTGTCTGAAGAAATAAAAAAGAGAGTAATATAGAAACATGCAAAAACAGGAAGTGCCGGCAGATAAGAGCCACATCTAGTCAGCTCAGTTATTTATTTAAAACTTTACTGACCCTAGACCTTATTTTACCCTCAATTTAGTTTGAGATTCATGAGATATATGATTTATAATATGTATCTGAAGAATGTTTAAATTGTACTACTGTGTTAGCCTCAACCACTTTAGATGGGAGTTTGTTCCCCAGTAAAGTAATATTTCTGCACTATTTCTCTAAATCTGCCACCCTCCAGTTTATACGCATGTCCTCGTGTTCTACACCTCTTCCTTTGATAATTGTCACCCTCTTCTACCTGGTTGCACTCCTTAATATATGTAAAAGCTGCTATCAAACCCCCTTTTTTATTTGCTCCAAGCTATACATGTTTAGCTCCTCTAGTCTTTCTTAGTATGTTTTATAACACAGATCACAGATGGACCATTTTAGTTCTTCATTGCAGTCTCTAATTGATGTCCTTCTATAGATATGGCCTCCAGAACTGAACACAGTATTTTAGATGAGGTTGTAGTGTACTAATGACCCATAAATTGCATTACTACTTCTCTCTTTCTTCTACTAATTCCAAGCATCTGAATTCATCCAAATGTTAATTTGTTGTAGTTAATTTGCTTTATCTTGTTATCTTGCTGAATTCCCACCAGTGGTGACTGTCAATGACACTTTAATTATTCGATGGTGTTTTTTATTTCTATGTGTGGTTGTGAAGGTTGAATTAGTTATGGGAACTTGCTGAGATAGTACTCGATGTTGCTTTTCTATCTGTCTTATCTAGTCTGATCATTTGTATATGTTTCTAGTTTCTGGTACATGGTTAAAATTATTTCTCTTTAAGAAAGATTTACATTGAGATGTTCTTTCCCATATTTTAAAATATTTTACATTTATTACAGGAGCCAACTTTTCTTTGATCAAAATTCATTCATTCTGCGATTTATAAGGGCCTCTTTTTTCACTTACTAGTACTGTGTTATATTACAAAAATAACCCCAAAAAATCTGAGATCCAGTAATTTCATTAAAGGTGGATATTTGAAAAGTCTTAAATCAATTGTGATGAACTGTGATAGGTGGGGTTATTTTTGAGCTTCTGCCCAGTGAAAATTGGGCACTCGTGATTGAAAATTATGAAATGTTTCCTGACACTAGTTATCTTCCTAGGTTTCCCTCGTGCGCTGTTTCCTGACACACATTTTGTTTGTGGGCTGTTTCCTGACACCTATCCAGCCTTTTTACCTGGGGACTGCTCATGACATTCCTATGTGGTTGGCATCTGAACCGCAGCTAAGATCAAAAAATTTTAATTCTTCTTTTTCTAAGTCATACGTGTCCAGGCTTTGCTTTATCTCCCTTTTGGCACCTAAGTGGCATCCCATGCATAGCACTTTACAAAAAACCTTGCAAAAACAGACCTTTATTATTTGAGAACTTACAAACGAATTTATTAATGTTAAAAACAATCCCAATTTAGAAATAGATTTTCTGTTAAAGGCATATAAATTAAAGCTGGGTACATGCCTATACAATGTACATGAGATGCGATGGTTCTTAAAATGTTACAGGTGATTGCAAGTCCTGATAAGCAGCCAATCCACAATCCACATCCAATCCACATCCAATCCACACAATACCAATTTACCAGAGATCATCATCTTGACTAACCATCTGCTGAGTAAACTGTGACTCTGTACAGACATCTGTCTATGCTACATAGAAGACTGCCAGAGAAGTCGGACAGATGGTCGTACATACACACTAATTGTCCAGCATATTATCATCGGTGATTGTGATTTTTAGGACATTAATAAAACCAAATGGACGCAACCTGTTTGATCACAACAAATCTTGATCATGGGAGCCGAGTGTGGGTCCCCCGTTGCAAATGGCCCAATTTCGATAGGGCCGTTCGTTCCCAGCCAGTTCTGAACTGGCTTGGGATATCAATTGCTTATGCCTCAAAGAGGCATAGCAATCAATCCCTGGAGCACCAGACATGGTGCTCCGAAAGGTGAGGAATCCCACTCCCTAACCCTAACCTTAAGTCTCCCTCCCCGCAACCTAACCCTAAGTTACCCCCCTACAGCCTAACCCTAAGTCCCCGGCAGCAGCGCTTCCAAAAAAGAATGGGTAAGTTTGCGAATCGCATACTCACCCATTCATAAAATAAAATCTGAAACGCGTAGCATTCGAAATAGGGACAGCCGAAAAGCAACTTTTGGCTGTCCCTATTTTGCAATGATAGAATTTGCAGTGAGGAGTTGCAACAATGGGAGCCTATACGCTCTTCATATCGTCCGAATGAGAAGCCCGATAACTGCACAGGTGTGTGCCTAGCTTTAGAGAGGATTGCTTATAGTATGCTTCAGACAGAGTAATATGAAACAATCCTGATTTATGATTTTGAGGCAATTGGATCCCCAAACAACAGAATCAGAGAAATCCAAACGCACTGGGCCACCTCTGTATGTTAGCATAGTATCCCCCTTACACCCCTAGGTCTGGATCCAGAATAATACAATGTGGACAGTTTCTGAACTCTGCGTGCAGGAGACGGCCACATAGCGTTACTGTGCATGTGGGAGCATAAGGTTTCTGGGACAAGTCTGGATTCTCAGGATCCAGGCTTTTATGTTGGAAGTCTTTCCGATGATGGGACAGGAGGTCTCGCCATGTGTACAGTGTGTACCTATGGTGGACAGGGACAGGTACGGCAATCGTACAGTAAGGGATTGGTATAGCCCTTACGTACAATTTACCATTACGCACCGGCCCCATCTTCCATAAAACTTAAGGTAGGGTCCTGTGCACGTACGGAACTTAGGATATGAACTTAGGATATGAAAGTTCACGGCAATTATTTTCTGGATCTGATCCATAGAGACAAACATACAACAGGTAGATTTTAATTTACATTATGTAAACTGAAGTGAGTCTTCAAATAAGTCCACTAGAGGGAGTTCATTTCAAATTTATTACAGAGAGCGGACTGGATTTACAGATACGTAAGTGTAAACTGCGCATGCCAAGAACACACAATTATACACGTGTAACCTAACCTCATGATTCACACACACACACCTCAACCTTCCGACCGATTCACGCAGGAGTCCCGCATGCATAGCTAGAGGGGCAAGACACTTAATGCAAATAAGCTCCACGCCGGCTATTAATGTACAGTATGAGCGTGCCAATGCGGTTACGAGAGATGCACAAGCAGGATTGCCATGTGTAGCAAAATATATGCATGGGGAAAGTTAAGGTAGCTCTCGACCACTCGTAAGTTGCTGAAGCCTGTTGTACTATCAGAAAGTCCATGCGTCCAAACAGATTTCACACAGCCATCAGCTGCCGTGTAATGTTTATAAAGGCACATGTGCGAGTAATTAACTCACATAAAGCTGACTTTAGTTAAGCATTTGGTATAAGCTATTAAATTAATGAATTTAAACAGGGACAAAGTTAAGTTTCATGTTAAATAAGTATATTGTAAAATAATGATGATTATAACATTTAGTTGTAAAATAAATAAAAAAATGACTTTTGTTAAACCATGATACAAATAAAAACAAAAATTATTATATTAAGCATTACTTATTAAATTGTTTTAAAATAAAAAAAACTCTGTGATGAAAAAGGAATGGATGAATCGCTACTTAAAAAAGTACCCAAATTTACACATGATTCAAGGGCCAAATACTAGGTACTTCCCTATTTCTACGTTCAGTATACTTACACACGGAAAAACACGACCGAGTGTGAGGGTGTGGTTAGCTGCAGTCGCTACTATCCTTGCATCGCACTTTTTTTTAGGTATATAAATGATAGGCGAAAAACTAAAGCGGGTATAGAAAGGATCAAAACGGAGAGTGGGATTCTTGTTCAGAGTGATAGGGCTATGGCAAATCATCTTTTAACAACTATTTCTGTTCAATATTCACAAAGAAAAGAGAGGGGAAGGGACCACTTTTAAATAAGACTATTAATACAAAGGAGGTAATTGCTACTACCTTTACCGAGGAGCAGATATTTAAAGAACTTTATGACTGAAAGTGGACAAATCAATGGGGCCATATGGGATACATCCTAGGATACTAAAAGGGCTTAGAGGGGTGCTGGCAAAACCATTAACTTAATTATTCAACCAGTCACTAATAACTGGGATGATGCCAGAGGACTGGTAAATAGTGAATGTAGTCCTTCTGCATAAAAGTGGAAATAGGGAAGAAGTAGCCAACTACCAACCAGTTATTCTAATATCAGTAGTAGGAAAGTTGATGGAAACACTGTTAAAGGAACAAATTGTACAGTATCTTAAATCCAGTAACTTACAGGATCCCAAGCAGCATGGATTCACTGAAGGGAGATCATGTCAAACTAATCTAATTGAATTTTTTGACTGGGTTAATAAAGTATTAGATTAAGGGAGAGTCACAGCCATAGACATAACTTATCTAGCTCTTGTAAGGTTTTTGACACTGTGCTACATCGCAGACTTTTGAATAAGCTGGAAACTTTGGAATTGGACTTAAATATAATTGCATGGATACGATCTTGGTTACAGGATAGACAGCAGAGGGTTGTAGTAAATGGAATCCCTTCTGGGGATTGTAAGGTAACCAGTGGAGTTCCTCAGGGTTCTGTACTTGGACCAGTGCTATTTAATCTATATATAGATGACATTGCTTGTGGTATCGAGGGGAATATATTGCTTTCTGTAGATGACACAAAGATATGTAACAGACACATCAAATGGGGTACACAAAATAAGGGATGATCTAGGTAGACTGGAGGAATGGTCATGAGTGTAACAAATGCAGTTTAATGCAAAAAATGCTAAATCATGCACTTGGGGTGCAAGAACCCAAAAGCTGAATATATAATTAATGGCATTACATTAAAAACTACTGAGGTGGAAAGGAATCTAGGAGTCATTATTTCATGTGACTTAAAGGTATCCAAGCAATGTAACAAAGCAATGAGAAAGGCAAGTCAGATTCGTTGCATAGGGAGAGGAATTAGCAAACGAAAGAAAGAAGTAGTGATGCCCCTTTATAGATCGTTGGTACGACCTCCCCTAGAATACTGTGTTCAGTTCTGGAGGCCTTTCCCACACTCCACTATAAGCAGCCCAGATATAGTCTGGATAGGGTACATACACCAGAAAAACCCCTAAGTATCCACACTGATTCAAATATATCCCACACTGATGTCTACAGCAGTTATAAAGAAAATTTCCAGACCAGAATCAACAGGCACTAAAAAGTATCACTAAAAAGTCTCTAATGTAAACTGTCTTTTCCAACCCTTTTCCTTTCCTCTTCTCCTTATTCTTATTCCAGGAACTTTATCTCAGCTCGTCTTTTTCAATCTTCACTCTTTTTTTCTCCTGATCATACTTGTTCAGATCATACAAAGGAAAGAAACGAAAAATGTTGTGTAATACTTTATATAGAGGGTAAGGGTGTATAATAAATCCAACTACTCACACTTTCTCTCTCTCTTTTCAACTTCTATATATATCTGTAACTTCTTCAGCTTCCTCTCCTTGGGCCATATTTAGAGATCCGTTCTTTAGCGATTTTCTGTGCGTATTTTTAAGTACGTTTCAACAGCGCATGCGTAGTAACTTATTATATACAGGTCACTTAGACTAAATGCACGGAAGTGTCAAGCGGACGGACTTGTGAATCGGATGTGGGAAATTCCGCACGGAACTCCCACAGAAAAATACACACAGTGGGATTTACATAGAAATGGACAGCGGGGGCAGAGAATTAAATGAAGAGAATTGGGCGCGATTACAAATATACGCAAGTACGTAGAACACATACGCTCCTAAGTGACTACGGAAAGTTAGGGCTAGACTATGGAGGTCTCCATGGGTACGTATTAGCAAGGGGAGTGACTGGGGTTTTGGTGGGTATTATTTGCTCCGTCCGTGTGTATATTTGCATCGTAGCACGGAATTCTGAATACGGCCCCTTATTAGTTTCTTCTTTATCTCATGTAAATGCAAAAACAGACGGCCTCTTCCGTAGTGTAACACCGTGGGTTTACACCAATCCTTCCCCCAGATATAATACACTGAATGCTTCCTATTATACTCACTTTATATATCTTGCATCAATAGCATATCACAGGGGTATCTTTGTTCCCAAGCAATCTCCAGAATGGTAAGTATTGCGTGTAGACAAAATTTAATTAAAATCTTAAAATTTATATATCAATAAAAACTCTCATAAAAATTCACATTGCATATCCTCTTAAACAAATGTCAGTGAAGGTAATGTTCAAAATGAATATACACGTTTCAGCAGCCTCAATCCCCTTGTCCTCACAGCTGACACCATACCCACAGTCCACCATGCAAACAAATGCAACAAATTAATGGGTCCTTAGTTCGTACATTACCAGGGGAAGAAGAAAATGAGGAAATGTTGGGGCAAGTAGCTCACTTCCCCCTAAATCCACTGACGTGTTTTGAGCAGGTCTGCTCTTTTTCAAGGTGCTTCTTCAGTTCAATGGCAGCAACTCATTGAGGCCATCAGGAGCCACCGCTTTGAGTTTGAAGATCCAAGCACTTTCACAGCGCAATAAAGAGTTTTCCTGGTCATCCCATCTTGGGGGAATAGGGATATGGTCTATCCCCATCCAGTGAATGTCTGTCATGGTATGGTATGGTTTGTTGTACACCCTATTATGCTTGTTCTCTACACTCTACCAACATTGCTGTCACTGAACAGTTTCTTATGACTTATTGGGCCTGATCCAGACCTACGATCATGAAACGCTTGTGTGTGTAGCGTAATTGTGCCAGCGTACCTCTGATGCACTCCCCTAGGCACTCCTCCTGTTCGTACTTACTTTTGCCGTCTTACGTTGAGCAAACCCTACCTTAACTTTTCAAAGCGTAGCCGAGGCCATCGTAATGCTCCTTGCATAGTTACGACGCTTAGCAATGCTCCTTGCATAGTTATGGCTCACCCCGCCCACGGTGCTTATTTACGGCTTTCGTATAGCAGGCACGCCCCCTCAGTACTGAAGCTGGTACGCTCAAGGCCCATACGCTCAGACTTTCATAGCGTTACATGTGCGTAACATCTGCTCCGAGCATGCGCAGTAAGTCCAAATGTCCGTTTTTACGCTTACGACCATCGTGAAAACGCACCCGTGCGTAAGTTTTGATCGACCATTGTCTCTATACTATTTTCAGTTGCATGAAAGCTTGCCTGCCAGCAGGTGATTTCACCCTATTGTGATCACCTCCCACCCCTTCTTATCTCCTTTTCTGTACATATTTTTATATTTGTTTGTTTCATCTGTGATCCCCTGTGGATACTTTAGCTGGTGGTCCCCTTTTGACCCCTTGCTTCTTACACAAGGTTATTTTCAGCTTTATTGCTCCGTCTGTCTTTCATATTTGCATTCTTTATTTTTACTGTTATGATATGCTTATTAATATGATCGGTTCTCACTGTTGTTTCTTTGCATTAGTACTCTACTCTTGCTATCTGCTGTTGCTATATGCCTCATTTAGCTTCCTTTATTCCCATGCTTTATATGCCTCTGATCTATTTGCTATTTACTATTTGTTCTGTCTCTTTTCTGTCCACAGTGCTAGCTTCTCGTTCCCTTTCTTTTACTAGGCTACCATGACAACAGGCTGCCAATGACAGTTTGGAACCGCCCTGCACCTGCTCCTGTAGCCCTGGTGACGTTGCAGGAAGTGGTAGTGGCCCTGTGTCCCGTCTGGAGGCTGCTCACTACTCATGGATAGGGATAAGCACTAATTTCCCCTCTTATTTTCACTATATATACACGTGTCTACTTTTGTCTGTGTCCTTGTTGTTTTTGCTTTTTATGTGCACCCTGAGGAAAATCACCATGGGCGATTGAAACGTTGGTGATAGAACTATGCAATAAATAATTTTTTTTTTCATCTCAATTACAAGTCTCCTGAGTGCCTTTCTACCTTTCTATGACATGTATTCAATCTTTATTTATATATATATATATATATATATACCTACCTTTCTATGACATGTATTCAATCTTTATTTATATATATATATATATATATATACCTACCTTTCTATGACATGTATTCAATCTTTATTTATATATATATATATATATATATACCTACCTTTCTATGACATGTATTCAATCTTTATTTATATATATATATATATATATATACCTACCTTTCTATGACATGTATTCAATCTTTATTTATATATATATATATATATATATACCTACCTTTCTATGACATGTATTCAATCTTTATTTATATATATATATATATATATATACCTACCTTTCTATGACATGTATTCAATCTTTATTTATATATATATATATATATATATACCTACCTTTCTATGACATGTATTCAATCTTTATTTATATATATATATATATATATATACCTACCTTTCTATGACATGTATTCAATCTTTATTTATATATATATATATATATATATACCTACCTTTCTATGACATGTATTCAATCTTTATTTATATATATATATATATATATATACCTACCTTTCTATGACATGTATTCAATCTTTATTTATATATATATATATATATATATACCTACCTTTCTATGACATGTATTCAATCTTTATTTATATATATATATATATATATATACCTACCTTTCTATGACATGTATTCAATCTTTATTTATATATATATATATATATATATAATATATATATATATTTAACATATGTATTCTTACATTTCTGAAGGTTTTTATAAGCTCATTCATTGTGCATTATGTTCACAGATGTTATAAACCAATACTAACATAATACACAACTGTTGACATTTTCAAAATTTTATACCAGACCCATCATGTTTAAATGTATAATAAATACAATGGTCCTGCTCAAGATCTGTCTGGCGGAAATTAGGAATGTGGAAGAGAGGTGCCAGCTCCTTCCTTGGATCTTCGTAAATGAGAATCAGGCCAAATGTCCCAAAAGATCACCAATGGTATAAAATGTGCTACAGGGAATCCCCTGAATAGTCAGGGCCCAAACACCATGTGAACTATGCAAAGTGGCTTAGGATAGAAAAATGTTGGTGTTCAATAAATGATGAATGTTCCTAACATACAATCCTTGTATCTAGATGGCAAAGCAACTCTATCATATATTGGATTGAGAACAGAGATCCTTGGGGGACATTGAGGGACTTCAAGGATCTTAGGCCCTGATTCATACCTGAGAAGCTGATGTTTCTTAGATGCATATTATTCCGTACAGGGCCACTGCGCATGCGTAGTCATATAGGGCCGTGTTCAGAGATCCGTTTTTTTATGTATGCAACTATACGCACGGCCGGAGCAAGGGAACGCCCACCAACAACCCCGACACTCCCCTCTCCCGGACGTGCTGTCAGTGACTTACTAGACCACTCTGTTGTTTACTTAGGTGTGTATATGTGCTCCGTCCGTGCGATTCTTTATAACCGACGTGTTCATTCAAATGCCTCTACCCACCCACTTTTATGTAAATTTTCCCGTACGTCTGATTTCCGTGCGTATGTCTCCAAGTGCAATTCACATGTACGTCCGTTACACGAGTATAGTCTACGTAAAGTATGTAAATATCCTGAAAATACACACGTAACTCCCCTCGAAAACGGATCTCTGAATACGGCCCATAGAGTATGCAATTTGCGTAGGGGGTTCCATACGGATAATACGGGTATTTCTGGTACTCGTAAGTGCCGTTAGGCACTTAAACACAGGGGGCAGGGCGGGGGGAGTGGAGCGGGGAAATAGGTGCGGATACATTCACATACCCTCCAACATTTTTTACTTAAAAATCGATATACCTGGGGGGCGTGTCCATGAAGGGGTGTGGCTTGTCCAGAGAAGGGGCGGAGTTTTAATCTCTTTATTTTTCATCTTGTTATATGAGCTTACTA
>WWET01011607.1:0-14149 GCA_011038615.1 Limnodynastes dumerilii
AACACGAGGACATGTGTATATACTGGAGGGTAATTGGTTCAGAGGGAATGTGCGGATAATGACGTCACTGAAGGGTGGTTGATAAGTGGAAGAATCTCCCATCTGAGGATAATACAGTAGAACAGTGTAAACATGTTTGGTGTAAATATAAGGATATCTGATATCTGACACTAGATTGGGGGTGACGCAGTGACTGGGGTCAGTGTGTGTGTGTGCTGGAGGTGAAGCGCGTTGTGCAGGGTGTAGATGATACATGGGGACAGACGCTGTGTTTATCTCTCCCATCCCTCTGTTATGATTGCGTTTCTCATTTCCTCTTTCAGGACGGCGAAGTTGGCGTCTGCTCAGGACAAACATCTCCTGTTTGAGGTGCAGCCAGGTTCTGACTCCTCCGCTCTGTGGAAGGTCGCTGTGCGCGTTCTGTGTACCAAGGTGGGTGTTGGCGCAGTGCTGCAGGCGCTGTGTACATAATCGCTCTCAGCTGCATCTGTACAGAGTCACATGTAGACATCCCCGGTGGGTGCTGGAGGACGTGGAATTCTGGGAGGGGATTGGTCAGGGCGCACAGCGGGATCCAGGCAATGGGAAAAACACAGGCCGAGCCTGTCGCTGTATACTGTGTGCACTGCATGAGATGGATTGCAGGGAGAAGGGGCCGTGTGACACAGTGGCTAGCATTGTTCTCCCAATATTACAGTCTTCACTCCTCAGGACCCTATATTCACCTTGTATGTCTGGAGGGGGCGTCCTCACCCCAGACACAGAGGGAAGGCCATAATAGCTGCTGCTGATTGGTTCAGTGTGCGCTTCTAGGGTTGATGTAAATATAATCACTTTACTAGACCAAGATGGCTGCCTCAGTCACTGAAAAGGTGCTCGGAGCTGCAATATATTATTATCAGTATTATCATCATTAACATTTTTATATTATTACTATTATTGGTCATTGTTGGAGTTGGTAATTGGTGAATTGCAAGGGCGGTATAATATGAATATGAGGAGGGTATTGGTGAGAGGATGGCATAATATGATACTGAGGACGATATAATATGATTATGGCATAATATGATAATGAGGATGATAAATTATTATAATAAGGTGGCTATTAATGAGGGAGCTGTATAATATGATAAGGACGATGATATATTACGATATTGCAGAAGATATTGGTGGATGGATGTTATAATGAGGAGGGTATTGGTAAGGGCGTGGTATAATATGTTAATGAGGAGGGTATTGGTAAGGGCATGGTATAATATGTTAATCAGGAGGGTATTGGTAAGGGCGTGGTATAATATGTTAATCAGGAGGGTACTGGTAAGGACATGGTATAATATGTTAATCAGGAGGGTATTGGTGAGGGTGGGGGCCTGATCCAGAGGTACGGCCACCTGGGGAATTACGGTCTGCTCAGCTTCCTACTTAAGTGCCCAGATTTATGCTCGACAGCGTGCAGTGCGCGGGGCGTGCACTCACCGCTCTGATGGCGGTCTGGATACGGCCCGGGATGTATAATATGATAATGAGGAGGATGTTGGTGAGGGGGATGACATAATATGATAATGAGGATGATATAATGAGGAGGGTATTGGTGGAACGATGCTATATTATAATGAGGGGATGACATAATATGATAATGAGGATAGTATAATATGTTAATGAGGAGGGTATTGGTGGAAGGATGCTATATTATAATGGCATAATATGATAATGAGGATAGTATAATATGTTATTGAGGAGGGTATTGGTGGAAGGATGCTATATTATAATGAGGGGATGGCATAATATGATAATGAGGATGATATAATGAGGAGGGTATTGGTGGAAGGATGCTATATTATAATGAGGGCATGGCATAATATGATAATGAGGATAGTATAATATGATAATGAGGAGGGTATTGGTGGAAGGATGCTATATTATAATGAGGGGATGGCATAATATGATAATGAGCATAGTATAATATGATATTGAGGAGGGTATTGGTGGAAGGATGCTATATTATAATGAGGGGGGTGACATAATATGATAATGAGGATAGTATAATATGATAATGAGGAGGGTTTGGTGGAAGGATGCTGTATTATAATGAGGGGATGGCATAATATGATAATGAGGGGATGGCATAATATGATAATGAGGGGGTGTGGGCTCAGGGACAGTACAGTGATGAGGGTGTATGTTGGTATGGGATAATAGGATTGAGTAGGAGGGAAATAAAGAACAGGGTATTTATTTTCGGATCGGGTGTTTTCGCTCTGAATACTTTGAATCCGGTTACTCTGTTTATTGTGCAGATTAATAAAACCAGCGGCATGGTGGAAGTGTCCAGGATCATGAATCTCTACCAGTTTATCCAGCTCTACAAGGACATCACGGGACACGCCAGCGGCGTCTTCGCCCAGAGCTGCGCGGCCGCCGAGGAGAACGCAGAGAGCTTGTCCTCCATGTCGTCCTGCCAGGCCAGCATATTAATGGGGAGGTAGGTGTCAGCGCGGAGACAGGCTGTGCACACGCAGAGCTTCCTGTCTGAGCGCCCCCCGGTGTTTACATTGCATCAGGCGTGGAGGTTCCACAGCCACTGACAGCTCATCTGGCTCATCTCCGATGGGGGGGTAGAGGCCTTAAAGGAAATGAAATCAGCTGTTTTGGAAGAACGTTTTGCGTATTTACACAGCGTTAATAGGATATTGTTTTGTACAAGAGCCTTTTTCCTGGCACGGTCGTCTGTTCACCTGAAACCACTGAACGGCCTTTGTAAACAGCCCAGAAATGTATCCTCTCCCTGTAACTATATAGCTCCATGTATGAGTGTATGTATGTATAGCTCCATGTATGAGTGTATGTATAGCTCCATGTATGAGTGTATGTATAGCTCCATGTATGAGTGTATGTATGTATAGCTCCATGTATGAGTGTATGTATGTCCGCCACGCTTCGCCCTTGTGTGTGTCTGTGTGCCTGTGATATAACATATGGCGCTATGTTTAGCAAGTAACGAGGTTTCCGGGCTTCTCGTACACTGCGATTATATTTCACAATGAGCCAAGTAAAACAAACAACCTGTCCGCTGCGCCGTGTCTGACACGTGACTTTCCGTGTTCCAGGGTCAAGCAGCTGACGGATGAGGAAGAGTGCTGTATCTGTATGGATGGACGGGCTGACGTCATCCTGCCGTGCGCACACAGCTTCTGCCAGAAGTGCATCGACAAGTGGTGAGAGCCGGGGTACAGCTATCAGCGCACAGCGCGAGCAGCCTGCACCGCCATGCATTACCTTACCATTACTCATATACTCCTTTTATTCTGTGAGGGGTTTCGTTTTGATGTGCAAGGAATTGCACTGGGCGCTTCTTTTAACAGATGGAGCTAAAGAATGAAATAATGAATCAAGTAAAGTACAAATAAAATAAAATAAAATAACAGAAATAAATATAGAAAAAAAACGTATTTTTGTATTTTTATTCTATTTTTATTAGTTTTTTATTTTATTTGTACTTTGATTCATTATTGATCATCTTCCCACTGTATAATCTTCCCCTCCTGTCTCTCTCGCTACTGTCCACCTGCTATGTTATAACAGAATATTTCGTTTTATTCCAATGTTGATATTTCGGAAGTTGTAAAATACAAAATATAACAAAGTAAAGGATGTATTTAGTTTAGGAGAAGCGCCCGGTACAACTCTTTACACACCAAATATATATATATTATGGATGCAATGTTTTGCATAATTTAAACATACAGAAATAAAGAACAAGTATTGCACAGAGGTAATAACATGTTGCAGATGTAGTCATTGTGCATACAGGATATTACAGGGAAGGGGAGAAAGAAGGAAGATACAGGTGCACAACTCTGAGAGAGGTCTCTGGTCTCTTTTAATTTAGGGGTGACCGGTTACACCCGGCTTCTAACTATGGGGGTGTCCTATTTGGCACAGAAGGGGAGATTGGTGAGCGATGCTTCTCACCATTGTTGTATTTTGTGTGCACTTGACTTAGGTCGTTCCTATTTTGAGGCTCTTTTTTAATCTGTGAGCTGAAATTGGTTACCCCAAAATATTTGTCCCTGGATTTGTCATCCACCCTAATATTGCTCCCCCCAGACGGATAGTAAGTGGAAGGCCTCCTCTTGATTCTATACCCTCAGTAGCCAATCACATTGTAGGTTTTATTTTCCTGCATGTGTACCAGGATGATAGCTTGAATCCAATTGGATGTTCTGAACCCCATATGAACTATTCCTCCTGAGGACATTGAGTAACTCTCTCTCCTATCTGACTCCACATATTTCCAACCAATCACGTAACGAGATCACATTCTCTCTACAGGAGCGACCGCAATCGAAACTGCCCCATTTGCCGCCTGCAGGTGACCGGGGTGAATGACTCTTGGGTGGTCTCTGAAGCCCCCACACAGCATGACGTGGCTAGTTACATTCTGAATTTGGCTGATGAAGTCGGACAACCCAACGACACCTTCTTCTGACCCCTGGGACGCCGGCCTCGTCTCACGCCCGGTCTGCGCCCTCATAATTATCTCCGCACTGTGGTTTATCTCGTGTGTTATTCGCTTGCAGGTTTGTCTGAAGACTTTTTAGCGTTAGAATAGGTAACGAGACACCGGCGGCGAGTTCTTGCGTTGCTGCGTCACGCTATTTTCACGGTGAACAGAAAGACACTATATTTTATCAGCGATTATGTATAACCTGCGTTCCGCAATGTCCACCACCCCTCTGTCTTGTTTTGTACTTTGTGAATAATGTATATAATATATTTCCGCTCCTTCAATGCTTAGGCCAGGCTGAGGCTGCGACGCTCCAGGTCTAAAGATACTATAACCCCCAGTATGCTCCAACAACGAAGACACCGCTGATACCTGGGAAGCATGATGGGAGTTGTAGTTTTACAATACCTGGCTCGTTGTAGGTCGCCCATGCCTGGTTTAGGGGTTATGGTAATGAACGGTTAATGAGATTTATCTATTTTTGTTTTTAATTTCCTAAAATATAAAATATTCTTTGTAAACAGATTTAAGTTTCGTTGTGAAGTCCTGAAGATCACGTTCCTGGAAGTGGAAGAAAATGCGCCCGCCGTTACCCTATTTATTAGTTTTCTTTCCACAAAGTGATTGAAATCTGGCCCCCGCACAACTACTGAGAGTGATTTCATATTCGCAGTGTAGAGTTTATTCTAATGAATGGAAACTAATACTGAGGCTCGCCACTGAATCTACAATATTTATTACCAAAATAATAAGTACAAATTTATTTGTGTGTCATTTTAATCTCTACCTATGCAAATAGGTAAATGTTGTATTTGAGCCTAATAAAGGTCATTTATAAAAGTGCAAAATGTATTTCCCATAATGCACTGAGTGAAGAGGCAAAGTACGGGTTACAGAGTTGGATATACTTACAGGGCTGCCTATGTATTATACGTAATAGGAGGTATTTTCCACAGCCACCCATCGGAATCTATCAGTCATGTCCTGTTTCTCTTGTTAAATTAAGACTTAAATCCTGTTTAGTTTTTCCTATTGAAGGCGTAAAGAAATGGAGTTAATGAGGGCGGAGATACAAAGGTGGAAACGCATTTCCGGTCGGAATCAAACTCCTGCATCCGTGTTTACCGGTTGGTTTCCCAAATGGCGCCTCTTTAACACGCTCCTAAATAGCTTTTAATATCCCTTCGTTAACCACGGAACATCTATCCCTCTGTGATAGCAAATCAGCCTGGGTTTCCCTGCAGCAGGAAGACTGCGTCCTGAGTACATAAGAGAGAGAGGATAGAGGTTATATTGTGTGGACGCTTATATAACCCAAGCTGAAAATACACGCTGTATACACGTTATAAACGCTGATGCTTTTCCTTTAACAAAAGTATATCCGAATAATCACTGGGACCAGCGCAAGGACTTGCGTTTCATCAGGACATGAATGAAAACGAAACTTAACATGATTATTATATCCGGGTGTTAATCGTCGACACACTGATCTTACTACAGAAAGCACTTTAGTAGCATATTGTGCATTATCTTTATTATGGGCTAGACGCCTGTGTATGGCAGTGGTTGAAGGCACAGTCTCAATTTACTAGCTATGTCTTAGACTATAAAGCGTGAACATGGAGTTTCTGGAAGATTCTGTATGAATTCTCCTTCATAGAAAAGAATCCATTGTTCCCGGCAATACGCGCCAGGCCGTGATGATGTCACTACTTCATGTGATGTCATAGACTGTATACTGTACATATTGCACACAATACGGCTGTGTCTCCATTTGTAAACTTACATTTAAGTGTCTTATTGTTTTTGTTTTTTGTGTCCTTTGTATTTTATTTGTCGGCCTCTGTGAATCTCATGCACCGCGTTCGCTTTGTGAGATAATAAAGGAAATGGATTGATTCGTTGAAGCCTTTGTAAAAGAACATGTCGCCCTATTTATTAGCTTAGGAGAACTTTACTGGAGATCATCCATCAAAGGGGAACAATGGCTCTGAGCTTGTTTCAAGGATTAGTCTTGTTTTACTGCGATGCGCAATTGATCAAAATCTCCTGCGGAGCGGCTTGGGGGGAGGAGGGAATATAAAGCGCACTTTACAGGAGTGATCACTAAACCCCACCCTCCGTGCTTATTAGCATAAAGAGGCGGGAACAAGCACGGACTATGGCGCAGAGAGATTAAGACGCTTTTATAGATCATCCTCCAATGTGTTTTTTTTTCTATTGTTAAAAATAAAAACTATTTTGAATCAACGTTATTTTGTGTGAAGTTGTAAATTTATTTTATCTTTTCTATAAGCAAAGATGTGAAAAAAAACGAAAAAAATGACACACGGCGCATTACGTGGTTATTATAATATTTCCCATCTGGCCCCCATTGTTTGGCGAAGAACCACTGACCGCAAGAACGCGATGACACTTTATTTTTTTATTTTCATTTTATTTTAATCTACTTAAAATGCAGGCAAAAGTTTATTTGGCAAAGTAAAATATTCCTGTAACCAAGACAATGTCGACCCCGCCCTTTCCACAACGTAAACAAGAGAGGAGGTTACAAGGATGCAGATACAATGTATAACGTGTGCAAACAATGTTACATTAGTCAGACGGATGAAGCGATGGCACGCTCCCTGGTGGTGAAGGAGAGGTACAGCGATGGGAACCACTCACGTGCAGTCTATGCTTGTATTTATTATATATGCTGATAATATACATTCTGGCAGTTACATGGTGTCAGAGCTTCTGACATTATATATACGGACCTCTAAAATAAATGTAGTCCCTAAAAGGCATCTTATAACATTGGCAATAGTGGATTTGCTCCTCCTCGCTTCTTAGCATTGGACAGCTCATAAAGCTCTTCAGTAAACTTAATACCAGAGTCTTTCATAGAGAAGGCGTCTATAGAATTGATATGTCATCAATATAACACCTCCTGCGTCATCAGCTTATCCTCTGTGACTCCTACCCTGATCATATAAAGACACTCAGACATCCAATCACAGTGAGTCGATTTACTAAAACTTTTAACTAGGAAAATTGGATAGGTCAGCAACCAATCAGAAATCCAGGCCTGTATTCAGACCACCAGACGTGTTGCAAATACGTCCGGTGTTTACCGAAATTGGATACTGCGCATGCGTGGTCATTTTGTAACGTTATCTACGTATCTTTTCGTTATGTAAATTGCGTCGATGCAGTCTTTTAGACCGCATCTACGTAACGAAAAGATATGTAGATTACGATATGGATATTATTAATGTGGACATTATTAATATCCAATATCTTTCAGGCCGCGTCTACGCAATCTACGTAACAAAAAGATATGTAGTTTACGTAAAAATATGACTACGCATGCGCAGTATCCAATTTCTGGACGTATATATGCAATACATCCGGTGGTCTGAATACGGGCCCCAGTTCTTATATATCTAGGACGGTGGATAAATAGTAGCTAGAATCTTATTGGTTCGCGCTCCACATTTCCTGTTTTGAAACTACATCAAATCTACTCCTCTATCTTTATCTCTGTTTTATTTCATCTAAGACGCCTTCAGTAATCCTGAGGGATCCGTGTGATTGATAAAGACGCAGGTCATCTTATCTAAAGCACAGGCAATGTCTTATGAGTACATTTCATGGAATAAACGATGAGATGGGTCCAGCAAAATAAAGGTAAAAACATCTTTTTGCAGTACTCCTTTAAAGTCTAATGGCGAGTGACGTTTTTGGATGCTACTTTCATATATTGGTGTGAGATGAGATCTTCAGCTTCATTGTTTAACCGTTTTTAATAATCAATCACATTTATAATGGCCGCAGGTTCTATTATTTGGGCCAGATAGGAGCAACAAAGCGTTTCTAACACGTCCTCACTCAGTAATTGGATAATTCAGTTCTCCAGAACAATCCAACCTCCATTAGAATGAGTCTAATACTATGGGTGCAGCGCGGTCGGGATAATATCCCCAATTTTTAAGCCGTGTGTTCCTGGGAGCAGGATTATCGCATGTAGCCGGCTTCAGCCTTGGTTGTGTTAAATGATCTGCTTCTTGCAGTATTCTCTCATTCAGCAGCACAGAGGGAATAAGGATCTCCTCACTAAACACAACGGAAGATGGTCTTGGATAAAGGTCACAGTCTCTACTATAGAGGTCGAGCTTTTAACGAGGTCGAGCTTTTAACGTGTCCGGCTTGTGGCAACATACGGACTCCCCTTGTGCAATACACATAATATAGCTACAGGGATGCATTTGTTGGGCGGGCATATCATTCTAGGCACATGAAGCCAGCGTCTGCAGGATAATGTTGTGTCCATGTCTGCGATGGTCGTTTACGTTCCTCGGTCGTCCATTCAGCTCAGGTCTCCGCGGGACGCCCTCATAGTGAATGTGCGATGGGGATATCGGTGGAATTCATGGCATCGGTCAGGAAGCTGAGCTCGTTACATAACGTCTCGTATCTGAACGCCATTCGGATCTGGGCCACGTTGGTTCTGCTGATGTTGTTCCCTTCTGGACCTTCTTTCTTGTAATCTGCCCCCAGGAAATGCTGCTTCTCCTGTGTACAAGAGACATCATTACCCAATGTCATCATCTGTCCCCGCTCCCTCTATAACCTGTTCATCTCCCTCTATAACCTGCCCATCTCCGGGTCTTCAGGTTTATGGTATCTCAGCCCTTTATCATGATGTGTTATTGATGACATTCAGAAATGTCTGCTCCTCACACAGTTTGGAATAAATTATTTATCTTCGTACATTAAATACGTATCCAGTAGTGCTTACAGCCTTTCGTTTATGGTGATTATATGTTCTGTTATATCTAACACCAGAGGGACTGCGGTCTATATAACACCAGAGGGACTGCGGTCTATATAACACCAGAGGGACTGCACTCTATATAACACCAGGGGGGACTGCACTCTATATAACACCAGGGGGACTGCACTCTATATAACATCAGGGGGACTGTAGTCTATATAACACCAGGAGGACTGCAATCTGTATAACACCAGGGGGCTGCACTCTGTATAACACCAAGGGGACTGTGTTGTACAGGACGGTAGAGATACTGCACTCAATATAACACCAGGGGGACTGCACTCAATATAACACCAGGGGGACTGCACTCTATATAACACCAGGGGGACTGCACTCTGTATAACACCAGAGGGACTGCACTCTGTATAACACCAGAGGGACTGCACTCTGTATAACACCAGGGGGGCTGCACTCTGTATAACACCAGGGGGACTGCAATCTGTATAACACCAGGAGGACTGTAGTCTATATAACACCAGGAGGACTGCAATCTGTATAACACCAGGGGGCTGCACTCTGTATAACACCAAGGGGACTGTGTTGTACAGGACGGTAGAGACGCTGTATCGTGTAATATGTCAGTTCTGTGGCGCACAATAACAGGTAGATTCCCCGGAATACATTGCACGTCACACGCACCTTGTCGGAGAGGCCGCTCTGCAGGACGCTGTTTCTCGCTATTTCACACAGGTCGCAGGTGCTGAGTTTCCAGACTTGCGCGGCGATGGCGTATTCTTCCATCAGCGCTTCCTATGAAAGTCATTCCGTATATGAATGTTATTTATTGCAAGCTACGTAGTCAGATAAATGCGTTTCGTGAACATGTGAATTCTTTGTCAGTGATGCTCCAGACAGATCATATATATTTATACATTGAATGTGAACTGAGTTTATTATCATAATGCATTGAGCTTTTCATGAATCCAGTTCTATTTATTGAATCACTTTGAAGTTTTTTTTTTTACACCTTTTTAGCGCTGATTGAAGGGCACGAAAAAACCTTTTCACACTCTGAAGTCTGTTTATTGGCTAATTCCACCTTCTGTGTGTGGCAGGTCATGTCGTAGGAGCATAACCCCCCCACTACCCCCCAGATCCCTGGCAGAGGGGTCACACACGCACCTTGGTGTAGTGGAATTGCATGGGGTCATCCGTTGAGAGAGACACGACCAGGCCTTTATGTAAGAATTCCCGTAGCGGGTTCTTCGAATACTCCAGGAACAAGCTGTTGTTGCTGAGTGGGGACATAGCGATGGGGATTTGCGCCAGGTAATAAAGATACTGTAACACCGGACTCTGCAGAAGAAGTAAAGACATTGGTTAGTTCTAAGCTCCTGTATCATAGGTGAAGAATAATCCCCAGCTCAAGTCTGACACCTAGAGGCAGTGATGAATATTGTATTATCTGCGCACAAGAATGCCTAGGTATTGTGTTGGTGACAGCCTATAATGTCTCATTGCTCCTTTATTATGTGATCTCCTCTGCATGTATGGAGCCACATGCTATCATCTATGAACTACAACTCTCAGCATCCCCAGGTTTTATCCGATACCTTCTTGAGGTTCAGTCCGTGAGAGATGTTGTCCGCGGTTATGAACGCTGACACCAGGTGCGTGATGGATCCGGCTTCCCCGCAGTGCGGCCGGAACAGGAACGTGCTCATCCCCCGCTCTCTAGAGAGAGAACCCATGGAAACATTGTTTAAAGAGACGTTATAGAGAGACGCTATAGAGAGATGTTATATAGAGAGACGCTATAGAGAGATGTTATATAGAGAGACGTTATAGAGACACGCTATAGAGACACGTTATAGAGAGACGTTATAGAGAGACGTTATAGAGACACGTTATAGAGACACGTTACAGAGAGACGTTACAGAGAGACGTTACAGAGAGACGTTACAGAGAGACGCTATAGAGAGACGTTATAGAGAGACGTTATAGAGAGACGTTATATAGAGAGACGCTATACAGAGACGTTGTAGAGAGACGCTATACAGAGACGTTGTAGAGAGACGTTACAGAGAGACGTTGCAGAGACACGTTATAGAGAGACGTTATAGAGACACGTTATAGAGAGACGCTATAGAGAGACGCTATAGAGAGACGCTATAGAGAGACGCTATAGAGAGACGTTACAGAGAGACGTTACAGAGAGACGTTCTAAAGAGACGCTATAGAGAGACGCTATAGAGAGACGTTACAGAGAGACGCTATAGAGAGACGCTATAGAGAGATGTCATAAAGGCATTATAGAGAGACATTGTTATAGAGAGACGCTATACAGAGACGCTATAGAGAGACGTTATAAAGACATAGACATTATAGAGACGCTATAGAGAGACGTTATAGAGAGACACTATAAAGAGACGTTATAAAGACATAGACATTATAAAGACATTGACGTTAGAGAGCGACATTATAGAGACACGTTATAGAGAGACGTTATAGAGCGGCGTTTTAGAGACGTTATAGAGAGACGTTATAGAGAGACGTTATAGAGAGACGTTATAGAGAGACGTTATAGAGAGACGTTATAGAGTGACGTTATAGAGTGCCGTTATAGAGTGACGTTATAGAGTGACGTTATAGAGTGACGTTATAGAGTGACGTTATAGAGTGACGTTATAGAGTGACGTTATAGAGTGACGTTATAGAGTGACGTTATAGAGTGACGTTATAGAGTGACGTTATAGAGTGACGTTATAGAGTGACGTTATAGAGTGACGTTATAGAGTGACGTTATAGAGTGACGTTATAGAGTGACGTTATAGAGTGACGTTATAGAGTGACGTTATAGAGTGACGTTATAGAGTGACGTTATAGAGTGACGTTATAGAGTGACGTTATAGAGTGACGTTATAGAGTGACGTTATAGAGTGACGTTATAGAGTGACGTTATAGAGTGACGTTATAGAGTGACGTTATAGAGTGACGTTATAGAGTGACGTTATAGAGTGACGTTATAGAGTGACGTTATAGAGTGACGTTATAGAGTGACGTTATAGAGTGACGTTATAGAGTGACGTTATAGAGTGACGTTATAGAGTGACGTTATAGAGTGACGTTATAGAGTGACGTTATAGAGTGACGTTATAGAGTGACGTTATAGAGTGACGTTATAGAGTGACGTTATAGAGTGACGTTATAGAGTGACGTTATAGAGTGACGTTATAGAGTGACGTTATAGAGAGACGTTATAGAGAGACGTTATAGAGAGACACGTTATAGAGACACGTTATAGAGACACGTTATAGAGACACGTTATAGAGACACGTTATAGAGACACGTTATAGAGACACGTTATAGAGACACGTTATAGAGACACGTTATAGAGACACGTTATAGAGACACGTTATACTATAGAGACATAGAGTGAAGCTATAGAGAGAGCAGAGACAGTCCCCTGGGGCGTGCCGGGTTCGCAGGGACACTCACTTGCGCAGGTTGTTGAGCAGCATGATGTTGGCGTACATATAGTACAGGTAGTAGCTGTAGGGGGGGTTGTGCTCGTGCGTCCAGTGGTCGGGGGTCGGGCTCTTGTATGAGAACATGTGATCGTTGTGTTTGGATTCATCGTCTACGCTGTCAAATCCTGTGACCTGGAAACACAAATATTCCTCTTATTAATAAACTTTTCCTTAAACCCAGGAAATGATTGTCATGGAGACACGAGATAAAGTAACGGGCAGTTTAAGAATTCATTTCTACCTAAAGAGAGCTGTAAATCAATATATTGATCAGCCTTCATCCTATCACTGCCAGGAGGCAGCCTGTGTTTACTAAGCCACACCCACTCCTGGAATGGGAGGGGCCAGACAACCAGCTCTCTCTGACCCCTCCTGGCATGGAACTAGCTGTGTGTAGGCCTGGCAACAGAATTCTTGGGGCCCGGTACACAGGTTTTGGGGGCCCCCATCGTTCCTTAATAGTGTCTGCAGCAGTGGATTGCAGGGGTCTCGTCACAGCTGCCCCTCTTGTCCCCCCTGTCACCAGGCCTGGCTGTGTGAGAGGTCCCTGCATAAAATGGCCATATCCCATATGCCAGCTGCTGTATAATGCCTGAGACCCGGGCAGGGGGGCACTGGACAATATATAAGCACATGCTTAGGGCACCGAGGAAAATAAGGATGTTTTTTATTGACCTGCATTAGTTTCAATACAAAGGTCTATATAAAACACATTGTTGTATTTGCGTATATAAATATATATATTTCCAATACAAGGTATAAAGGCGCTTCTCATGAAGTTAAAGATGTGATTTTATTAGCAAAGATTCAATATATTTTCTGTCCGACGTTTCAATTGCATAACAGCGATTTTCCTCAGGACTATTCTAGATGCATTATGTATTGAAGATTATGTAGTATAGTTATGTATCTTTGCAGGCCCTGAGGAAAATCGCTGTTATGCAATTGAAACGTCGGACAGAAAATATATAACAAAATCACATCTTTAACTTCCTGACAAGACTCTGTGAGTGCGATTCAATTAAGAGCGATGACGGGAAAAAGCTTGCGATGCACTTTTCCTGTCATTTACAGTAAGTAAAATGGGCGATTTCTATGTGCACCTCTATAGGGCGGAATATATAGCAACCAAAAAAATACGTGCAAAGCTAATTGAGTCGGGCCCTGTGAGTGCGTTTTTATCTTTCATTGGAATTTATTATACATCATATTTAAGTGTTCCTGGAGCAAGTTTTCACAGAGACATTAGAGATAAATGTGTGTGTGTGTGTGACTGAGTGTATATATATATATATATATGTGTGTGTGTATAAATGTATGTGTGTGTGTTTGTATATGTGTGTATATATGTGT
>WWET01011611.1:0-14123 GCA_011038615.1 Limnodynastes dumerilii
ATGGACACTATGCACTTTTTAAAATTAGTTAATGATATGAGATAGGATAGTTCTTATATGTTCATTACTTTAGATGTTCAAGCACTTTATACACATATTCCGCACGATAAAGGGGTGGAGGGTGTTAATTATTTTTTAACTAAGGACACTGATATGGAGGAAAATCATAGGACATTCATTCTTAGAGCCATTCACTATATTCTAACTCACAATTTTTTTCTATATGGTGATAAGTTTTATTTACAGACACTGGGTACCACCATGGGCACCAGGTTTGCTCCAAGCTTTGCCAACCTTTATATGGGTTGGTTTGAAGACCAGATGATATGGCATGGCGAGTTTGGGGTGAGCCTGGTGCACTATGGTCGGTACATAAACAATATTTTCATTGTGTGGAAAGGGGATCACGATTTAGCCACTCAGTTTGTCAGGTATCTCAATTTGAACACTTTTAATTTAAAATTCACTTCACATTTTAGCACTGACACTATAGACTTTTTGGACATTACACTCTCCGCCAAGGGCAATAAAATCATATCCAGGAACTTTTCTAAACCCACGGATGCATCCAATTTTTTACACTATAGGAGTGGTCATTACCGCCCTTGGGTAGACCATGTCCCCTTTGGTCAACTTACTAGACTCCGCCGCAATTGCGAGGAAGAAAAGGATTTTAATGAACAGGCCAATTGTATGTTAAATCAGTTTAGACACAGGGGTTATCCTGATTATATACTTGAAGACTCTCTAGAAAGAGCGCCTGATTATAGAAGACTCTCTAGAAAGAGCGAAAAAACTAGAAAGGAAGAATTTATTGATTCCCAAAACAAAATCAGGAGATAGGTTGAGATCGAATTACGATGAGCAGAATGTCCATTTTATTTCTAAATTTAACAATAAATCAAAGAACATAAGTAATATTCTGAAAAACAATTTTCACTGGTTAAAACAGGACCCTGTTCTAGCCCCACACATAGGCGTCAAACCTAGGATTATTTATAGGAAGAACAAGAATCTGAAAGATTTATTAGCTCCTAGCAGAATCTTGCTAAATCCTAGAAACAAAACCAAGATACAGGTTGATAACCAAGGCTGTTTTAAATACAAGAAAAAAATCTGTCTGACCTGTTCATACATTATGGATGGAGCTACCTCCATCCGAGCCTTTACGGGCGGTTTCTCCTCCCCTATCCGTGGACACATTACCTGTGAATCCAACTTCGTCATCTATGTGCTGCAGTGCCCGTGTGGCCTGCAGTACGTGGGTAGGACGACCAGGAAACTTAAAGAGCGATTTAGGGAACATCGCAGGAACATAAGTAGAGGCCTCACCACACACTCTTTATATAAACATTTTTTAAAGTTCCATAAGAATAATGACAGCATAATAAGGGTGTGTGGTGTGGAACAGATTGGGTCGACGGATAGAGGAGGAGACAGATATACTAAATTGTGCCAGAGGGAGGCCTTTGGACATTCAAATTACAAACGTTGGTCCCTGAGGGCCTGAATGACATAGTGGAATTTAGGGACACTGGGTACTAGTGATTGTTGATCAGAATAAGTAGGGAGTATCATCTGATTTATACCCTAAATTGAATTTGTGGATTATCTACTAAACCAAGTGTATTGTATCCATCATGCCATATAATAGATTATTGTTTATGCTTATACCCTATGGGTTGACATTCTCACTTAGTTGGGAATGTGAGTATTATTCCGCTCATGAAACTTGAATTGTGGGCTGTGGTATGTCGTATTATATTAGCATATATACTTACTACTATAGCTATATTTATTCTGGTATAATACATTTCTGACATAATGTTTATTGGTAATGAATCTCCCTTGATGTATACCTTCATATAATTTAATTAAGATAACAACAATAAATATCAATATTTATATTTATAATATGCATGAAAGGAAAACTTATGATATTAATCTTAAGAATGGGACTACAGGGAAAATAAATTAATATATAAGAATATATAAAAATAATCAAAATATATTAATTTGATTACACCACATTAGTATTTAAGGTAATCCAATTATGGGACATTACATCTAAAAGATATGCAGGCATCCAAATATCGGGTCTAACTAATAATTTAAAGTTTTGGTTATAATTCATAAATTATTCCAATTCGAATTTCTATAAAGTCTATGTAGAATGCATTTGTATGAGGCCACATATATAAAACTGTGTATTTGTTACTATGAGTAGCTACAAAATATTTAACGGTTAATTATTAATAGGAGTTTTAGAGTATACATACCATATATACTGCATATTTGTGCACTTTAAATTTGAGACGTATTTCTGTATGGGTATGTAGATCAATAAATTGTATTTACATTTTTATTACACTGAGCAGCAGGTTTCTTTATTTTATATTATTTTGTTTGTATATCATGTACAATATATATATTTTTTAATATGGATGTGGAAGGAGCAATTTCTAGCCTTTGAATTATATGCTTGAATCAAGCTAATCAGTAAAGATGCACCTGTCACTTCCCAATATAAAGAGCAAGACCACGCTATACTAGCATGATCGCTTTGAAAAAGTCCTCAGGTGAGGAAGAAACGCGTCAGAGGGATTGATTGACGTGTGCGTGATACCGAGCAGCTAAACACATTCACTGCCCGGGTTTTAACACGGTCTTCGGCTTCTCCAGTCTTCAGCTCCGGGTGGCCACCAGAGAACAAGTTTCCACTCTGTTGGAGGAGAAGGTGCTCGCACCTGTCCCTGCACCACTGCAACATCCTCGGCCCGCATGTGAGTGTTTATTGGGCATACCGTTATTTTGGCAACGAAGTTGCCTACGGCACTAGTGACTGACAGCCTCTGAACTTGGAGGTAATACCCCTAGTCCGGCTGAGGTCTAATTGGGACAACGCTCTTGCATATCCATCACACGGCACCAATGCTTTATTGTGTTCCTAACAAGAGACCCCAGAATTGGAAATACATGGTCTAATTCATCTCTAACGAGATTAGGAACTTTGATTCCATCTGAAACATTACACAGTGCTCCATTGCAAAATCGGTGCCCTATTATTGGAAGTGCCTTTAATGATTTTTTGTATGCCTTTGAAATAAGTCTGCTCTCACGGACTATTACTGTTTTAGTGTTGTATTGTGTGGTGTGAGGTCCTTTTAGGACGTACATGCTATTAATAAAGATTGTTTCGATTTTAATTCACTTGCTGCTCAGTGTATAATATTATTTTCAATATTGGTGAACTTTTAATTATTCATAGCGCTGGGGTATCCCAATTTTGGGAATTTCTCTGTTTTTTGCAACTTGCTATCAAGTAGAGTCCTTAGACGGAAAGACATGCATTCCTTTACCAAGTATCACTGAATGCAATGAGATCCCAAATAAAAGGTCTGAAATTCCTACACCAGATGCAGCCATACATCATGAACATTTGAAACGTATAGCACATCTGATACCAGAACTGGACCCACAAGCCCAGATAATTTTACTCATTGGGAGAGATATCCTACAAGTCCACAAAGCCAGAAGTCAGATTAATGGCCCGCATAATGTGTCCTATGCTCAACGACTGGATCTGGGATGGGTCATAATAGGAGAAGTATGTCTTGGAGATGTGCACAAACCATCTACTATCAATAGCATACTTACCTGTACTAGAAAATGGACGCCCTTCTCTTTTCCAGCCATGTCACAATCACTTCATAAAAGAGTTACCACACTGTAAGTCATAGACCCTCCTAGTGACAACCAATTCTGTGACAACTACCAAGATCATCTGGGGTACACAGTTTTCCAAAGAACAAAGATGGATGACAAGGTGGCAATCTCTATAGAGGACAAGCTATTCTTGGAAATAATGGAGGAAGGTCTAGTTAAAGATGACACCAACAGCTGGGTTGCACCTCTACCCTTTAGGACACCCAGACAATGCCTACCTAATAACAGAGAACAAGTACTTAAACGTTTCTCCTCACTGAAACGCAACTTTCACAGGAAACCAGAAATGAGAGTACATTTCTTCTTTTTCATGAATAAAATATTTGAGAACGACCACGCTGAGTTAGCTCCCATTCTCAAAGACACAGAAGAATGCTGGTACCTGCCCATGTTTGGAGTATACCACCCAAAGAAACCAGGACAGATCAGAGTTGTGTTTGATTCAAGTGCCAAGTATGAAGGTGTCTCTTTAAATGATGTTCTCCTGACAGGACCAGAACTTAACAACAAACTCCTTGGAGTACTCATACGTTTCCGTTGCCTTCACAGCTGACATTCAACAAATGTTTCATTGCTTCATTGTGAGGGAAAAAGACAGGAATTTCCTAAGATTTCTTTGGTTCAGAGACAATGACCCTTCTAAAGAGATAGCAGAGTACCGCATGAGAGTACACATCTTCGGTAACAGTCCTTCACCTGCAGTCGCCATCTATGGACTTAGACGTTCAGCTCAAGACGGTGAGCCAGAATATGGATCAGATGTTAGACAGCTCATAGAGAAAGATTTCTATGTAGATGACTGTTTAAAATCTATGCCAACAGATGAGGCAGCAATTTGCCTCCTCAAGAGAGCTCAGGAGATGCTCGCCTGTTCTAATCTCAGACTGCACAAAATAGCTTCCAACAGCAAGGGAGTGATGGAAGCTTTTCCTTCCCAAGATCATACCAGTGACTTAAGAAATCTGGATCTAGGAACTGATTCTCTACCAGCTCAACGCAGTCTTGGACTCTTATGGGACTTGAAATCTAACTCCTTTACTTTCCAAGTAAACAGTGAAGAAAAACCCTTCACTCGCAGAGGTGTCTTGTCTACTATAAACAGCTTGTACGACCCTTTAGGATTAGCAGCTCCTGTTACCATCCAAGGTAAAGCCCTGCTCAGAGATCTTACCTGTGACTTATCTGACTGGGATGCCCCACTGCCTTCACAAAAATGGGAATTGTGGGAAGAGTGAAAAAGTTCACTATCCGCTTTAACCAACCTTTATATTGCACGTCCATATGCTCCTGTACCTTCTACTGAGATACAAAACCAGAGATTGTGCGTATTCTCTGATGCTTCAACCCAAGCAATCGCTGCTGTTGTGTATCTTAAAACTATAGACATTAATGGACAATGTCATATTGGATTCATCATGGGCAAAGCGAAGCTAGCACCACATACAGAGCATACTGTTCCCAGACTTGAACTTTGTGCTGCAGTACTAGCTGTAGAATTAGCTGAACTCATTTCATCAGAGTTACCAATTGAACTCTCAGGAACAGAATTCTACACAGACAGCAAAGTAGTGTTAGGATATATCTGCAATGAGACCAGGCGATTCCATGTTTACGTCGCCAACCATGTGTTAAGGATCAGAAGATCCACCAGCCCAAAACAGTGGCATTATGTATCTACTGTACACAATCCTGCAGACCACGCAACAAGAGCTGTCTCAGCCAGCATCCTTAAAGACAATACATGGCTCAAGGAACCTGAATTCCCTTACAAGACAGACTGTAACAGCCCTGAAAGTGACACGTTTGGGCTAGTAGATGCAGACTCAGATGTAGAAATACGTCCACAATTAACTACAATCCATACCATAATTTCAGATTGTCAACTTGAACCTCACAGATTTCAAAGATTCTCAACTTGGAAATCACTTGTTAGAGCTATTACCTGCTTAACCCACATAGTTTGTTCATTTAAATCCACCACATCTGCAACCGTTAATGGGTGTAAAGGTTGGCATCACTGCAGTAATACTTACACAGCAGAAGAAACACAACAATCTAAAGATCTCATTATCCGTGTTGTGCAGAACCAGACCTATGATAGAGAGATTGATTGTATTAGCACTGGAAATTCTATTCCAAGAGACAGCACTTTGAGAAAACTAGACCCATTTCTTGATGAAAATGATTTATTAAGAGTAGGAGGCCTTCTTCAAGAAGCAAACTTAAGACCAATTGAGAAAAAACCCTTTAATCATACCTGGAAGTCACCATGTTACTACTTTAATTGTGCAATACTATCATAATGAAGTCAAGCACCAGGGATGGTTGTTTACAGAAGGAGCTCTACGGTCAGCTGGATTCTGGATTATTGGAGCAAAAAAGTATGTGAGCAGCACAATCTTCAAATGTATCACTTGCCGCAGACTTCGTGGTACTGCTCAAACTCAGAAGATGGCTAGTCGTCCAGCAGACAGACTTAGTACAGACCCTCCCTTTTCCAATGTTGGTCTTGATGTATTTGGACCCTGGACTGTCATCACATGACACACTAGAGGAGCAAATGCAAACAGCAAGTGCTGGGCAGTTGTATTCACCTGTTTGTGCATCAGAGCTGTCCACATTGAAGTTATAGAATCAATGGACACTTCAAGTTTCATCAACGCCCTTAGACGTTTCATTGCCATCCGTTGTCCCGTAAAACACATCCGGTCTGACAGAGGCACCAATTTCGTTGGAGCAGCCAAAGAATTACAAATTCATTCAAACATTGACCCTAAAGGTATAGAGTGATACCTCAGCGACCAAGGTTGTACATGGACCTTCAACCCGCCTCATTCTTCTCATATGGGAGGAGCCTGGGAGAGAATGATCGGCATAATACGCAGAATCCTTGACTCCATCTTTCTCCAAGTAGGAACTGCAAGACTCACTCACGAGAGTTTAACAACCTTCATGGCTGAAGTTTCAGTTATTGTCAATGCCAGACCTCTAACTTCAGTCTCTAATGACCCAGAAGATCCATTTCTGCTTACTCCTGCTACTCTTCTCACTCTGAAGACTGGTATTGCCCATGCTCCCTGTGGAGAATTTAACACCAAGGACTTATTCAAACGTCAATGGAGACAAGTTCAAAGTCTTGCAAACACCTTCTGGGACAGGTGGAAAAGACAATATATCTCTACCTTACAGCCAAGAAGCAAGTGGCAAGTTGCTAAACCTGACCTAAAACCTGGTGACATTGTGCTCGTTAGAGATTGTCAGTCACAACGTAATGAGTGGCCTTTAAGTCTTGTCACCAAGACATTCCCAAGCAAGGATGGCAAGGTTCGTAAGGCTGAGGTCAAGATTTGCAAGAAAGGAGAGACCAAGTTGTTTCTCAGACCAGTGTCGGAACTGTTTCTACTGTTACCTTCTTAGAGTTTAAGAATTTGGTATCAGTGATACCAGACGGGGAGTGTCATGCCTCTGGCAATGTTTCCTGTATTGTTTACCTGAGTTCTGTGTCCACAGCAGTTTAGTTTATCGGCCCCATCTAGTGGTCACAGTTATACTTATTAAGTTTGTACCTTCTAGCACACCTTAGTAAGCTGCACTCAGAGAATTCTGGGTAGAAGGAGGACATTTTCCTTCACATGTCTCAGGCAGACATCTTCTCTCATGTGTCTCCCCTCAGCAAGCATCTGATTGTGAGCTTCATCCTTAAATCTGCCATTGTAGTCATACAAACACTTGTGTATGCCAACTGTATTATTTACAACTGCAGACAAGTTTTGTATTCAGTGTTCATGTAAGATGTCATGTTTGCATACTATGTTCTGTGCATGTTGTAATTATTGTATTATCTGTTTGTTCACAGTTTTACCATATAAATTCATAAATTTTCCTCTGTTGTATAATAAATACCATTCTGGATCATCACATCTGATTGGGATTATTGAAGAATTAGAGGTGGTTATACTGTATGCTTTGAATTTACCAAGGAGGTTTAGTGAGAGGCAGAACAGGTAGAATTAATCAGGTCAAGATGCTTATACAACCTAAGCTACTGTACCCCCTCTTACAGGCTCCTGTATATATACCCCTTGCAGTGTTTAACACGATTAATGCTAGCGTCTCATCTCTGGTGTGTGGGGGGGGAAATGTGTGAGGGTCCATATGTCAGTGCTTCCGAGGCCAAAAGATAGTGGGGGGTTGGCACTCCCTAATTTCAAATTGTACTACTGGGCAGCCCAGCTCAGCCAGTTGGTCAGGTGGGTGACAGGGGTTCCAGAGGATACCACTATGCACCTCCTTAGAAGCCGGGGGGAGTGGGGTGGTCTCCGTTTCAGAATTTGTTGGTGTCTCTGGGGCCTAGCTCTTGTCCGGCCCTGCTTATTCAGGCATGGTGTATATGCACTGCCGTCTGTGGTTTACTAGGGGAGGGAGCGCTTGACCCGGAAACTCCATTATGGAATAACCCCTCCTTCAAGGAGTTACTTATTTTGGAGGGGCCTGTGGTATATGGACGTTATGGCATAATGGCACTGGGACAGCTAATAGAGGGAAACTCCTGGAAATCCTTGCAGCAACTGACCGAGGAATTTTCCCTTCCTAGCTCACAACTCTATAGATATGTTCCACTCAGACATGCACTGCGGGCAACATACGGCAATACCCTCCCATATCTGGCATCTTCGCCTGTTAAAATTTTGCTGCAAGGAGCTCCTTCTAGAGGTACTATCTCTATGCTGTATTCCAGATTGATTGATGGGGTCTTCCCAAATGCTTTGGATGTACTGCGGCAGTGGTGGGAGGTGGACATAGGCAGTGTGGATGATGAGGACTGGGCGGATATGCAAGGATGCTTGAGAGCGGCTACGTCCTCGGTGCGTCTGCAGCAGGGCCACTTTTATATGTTCCACAGAGTATACATTAATCCCATTATGTTGGAGCGGATGGGGCAACGATCAGAGGATGGGTGTCATAGATGTGGGGTCCGTCCGGGGGATTATTGGCACTTGTTGTGGTGTTGTCCGTTGGTCCTGAGATTTTGGAAGGAAATGTGGAGGGCTGCGTTGAGTACCCTATTCATCTCTATACCTATCGATCCCAAAGTCTGCCTTTTTGGCCTAACACTAGCTGAAACATTTGATACGGTAACCTACAGATATTTGTTCTCCTGGCTAAAGTCATAGGGCCTGATCGAGAACAACGTCCGCCGTCCTAGCGACGGTGGGCGTAAGCGTAAGATCGGCTTTTCAGCAATGCCGATCGTGGATCGGGCGTCCGTAGCAGCGCCGTAGGGACGCTGGAGGGAACATTCAGGTTAGTGTAGGTGGGCGGGGGGAGGTAGTTAAATGAGGGTAGGAGGGTGGGCTAAGCGGCCATACGCTCCTGTGCGTGGCAAGAGCATGGATGGCGGTGACTCCCCCCTCTCAGAGCCAGTGGGTCTCGTTGGTGAATGATACTATCAGTCACAAAAAATTAGTTTACACCACCAGGAAGGCATTACATAAGTTCTATAAGGTGTGGGCTCCCTGGATGGACTCGCCATATTATATTGAAGCCCTGGATGGGTTGGGTGCCCCTCCTCCTTCCCACTGACAGTAAAGTGCCTTCCTGTATCTTTTTGGTGTCCCCCGCTCCCGTCTGGGTCTGTCCCCCTCTGGAATAGGAAACTTGTGGGTAGGGTCTGCCCCAGGTAGGAACCGGGAATATATCTCTGTACAGGTCCTAAATGGTATTGGGATGATAACAGCTCTGTTGACCGTCTTATATGTTTGGCAACATTGTAATCTACACTGATGTTTATGTTACAAAGTGCAATACATGTCTTGTATTATGTTTATTGCTCCTGTTAACTGGTTGCTATATAGTTGTTTGTATGTTATGTAATTTTTTGTTTGCCTTTTTTCTTTTTTTTGATCAATAAAAAATACATGATTTAAAAAAAAAATATATATATATAATAAATTATTGTAAAATCTTTGTTAAACCTTATCAAAGCAAATCATTTAAATTTACACTCTTACAGATAAGGGCCCATCTTAATTTCACTATTTTGTTTTGATTTGTGGATCTGTAAGGATTAATTTTGACTTTTTTTTAGTTAAATGAAAACTTTTTTTTAGTTAAATGAATGATTGTAGTCTGTCAACTAGAGCGATTCTAGGATAATCTCGTGAAAGTGATCGATCACTCCGAAAATCCACACGGTTTACACTACAGTTCCAAACGATATCGGTACCATCCACAGCGCTAGTTGTAAACGATAATCGTCTGAAAATGTGTGGCTAGCCCGATCTTTCAACCATATTATCGTACGTTTTTTTTCCACCCACTATACAATAAATTTGACTTTTCTTTCGATTTCTAATTCTGTATTTCTATAAGGGCGGTTTCTCGCCATGCGTCCGACCCTTTTTTTCCCCCCAGGAAGTATTTGCAATAAACTTCCTGTCCCCACATAATCATACGCATTGCAGTCATACCCGAGATGGATGACCGTGCTTTTACTTGTGGACTCTTGTTCCTGACTCTCATGACCTTGTTGTGGGAGAAGAATAGAAAACGAACAAAGAGGTGGCATCTTTATTGGATGAGGGAATGGCTGAAAAGGAGAGAATTGTTCTCTCATATGACACTCGTGCACGAAATTCAGGAGAATAATCCAGATGATCTCCAAAACTTTCTCCGTATGGATGACGAGATCTTTCTTTATTTGCTGAATATCGCTATCCTATGCATTAAAAGACAGGACACAAAAATGCGGGTTGCCATCACACCTGAGCAAAGCCTCGTAGCAACCCTGCGTATTTTGGCTACTGGGAAGTCATTTGAGGATCTAAAATTTTGCTGCACAATTTCAGCTCAATCTATGGGGAGATTGATCCCAGAGAAGTGCGAGTCATTGTATAATTGCTTAAAAGGGGAATATTTGAAGGTATGTCATATGTTACTGAATGCATTTTGTTTACATGTATATTATTTTGGGTACAGCGGTACCAGCCGAAATGCAAAGAATAGATAAGTATTCTGTTTCAAAATTTTAATACAAAACAACAATACAAACACATAAACAAATGTAAAAAAAAAACAACATAAACTGATAAATCAACCAACAATATAACAATATTAATAAGCAATAAATAATATTAATCTTATAATTGCTCATAATGTATGGAATTTTGTGGTTGGAGTAGTCTGAAGGGGGGTGTACATTGTAGTCCATGGAGGGTTGTGGTTGGGATCTAGGGATAGAGGTTGCCAATGGCCTATACTGGTGCCTGTGACCCATTGGTGGTGAGGGTATTGCTACTGGTGCACCTTGAGGATGAGGTGCTGGTGGGCGAACTGGTCGCCGGTTGTGAGGTTGACCAGGAAGGTGTTGCAACTTATTTTGCCCCTTTTTGCCCTGTAGTCCTCCTCCTCTACATATTGTGGATCCAGTAGCCTTAATTTGTTGCCATACACCACCCCTATTTCATAGAAGTGGTCCGTTGGCTTTTGGGAGAAATATTTTTCCGCCGTCTCCAGAACACGTTCTGCTTTGGAGTCATGGTGCTCGGCGGGTGGACGTGGGCTTTTCCTCCCCCTTGCATAACATACATCCCTGGCATAGGTGAGATTGTTTGGGACCGGCTGGGTGTCCTTCCAAGAAAATGGAGGGCTGAAAATATAAGGATAGAATGGATATCAATGCATGAAAAATAACCATAACACGTGAAGATTATCAATATTTTTTCATATTCATTGCAGTTGCCCCAAAACGCTGTGGAGTGGCGGAATGTTGCAGAGGAGTTTGAACGCAAATGGAATTTTCCGAATTGTGGGGAAGCAATTGATGGCAAGCATGTGCGAATCATGCCACCTGCAAACAGTGGTTCCTACTTCTACAATTATAAAGGATTTTTTAGCATTGTTTTGATGGCAATTGTGGATGCTAATTATGAATTTTCATATGTGGATGTGGGCAAAAATGGCAGAGTCTCAGATGGGGGTGCACTTAAAAAAACAACCTTCATGGATCATCTGAAAGATGATACCAGAAACCAGAATTTTTAATTATTGGCTGTCTTGTGCAAGGCGTGTTGTGGAGAATGCTTTTGGTATCATGAGTGATAAATTTAGAGTGTACCATACAAACATCAACATGCAACATAGGAATCTGTGTTTTGGTGTGCTTGCAACCTGTTGCGTAGGAAAAGCACAAAGCATGCTACCCCCCCCAAGATGGTATGGACACACTGTGTTATCCTGAGGAGAGTGACCAGTGGACACCATTGCAGCATTCATGTAATAGAAATGCCACACCATAGCGAAGGCAACCCGGGACTTATATGTTCAATATTTTAATGATGTTGGGACAGTAGCATGGCAAAAATGACATAAATTTACCTGACAATGTACAATGAAAATATCATAATTGCAAAGGGAGTGTGTGTGTATTATTATGATGTACTAACTATATGTACTACTCACCATGCCACTTTCATCCAGAGGTTACACATTGGTGTCTGGTGAGGGATCCAAACTGGAGAAAGAGGGTGATGCAGTTTCTGTGTCCAATGTGAAACTGAGAAGGTTAAAATACCAAAGCAGTGGAGTGTAGACCTGGTCAGTTCCAGCCCCAGACCTTTTGGAGTCCTTGATTTTATTTAGCTCCTTTTTATAGACTGTGCGCAAATGAGCTATTTTATGTTTGACAAAAGCAGAATCTGCATGAGGATAGTGGGGCTTGGACACATCTACCAACAGTTTAATAGCAGCAGCCCTTTTCTGCCTATTGTGGTAGTCAGTGCTCTTGCTCTGCCACAAACATGGCTGTCCATGTTAGTCCTCAATAAATTCACAGAGAAATGTTATAAGTAATATACACTGCAATGCAGAATACAGTGAGAACCATTCTGTAAATCTTTGTAAAGATAATGTTCCAAGGTAAACACACATGTATGCTCACATAACCTGCTGCACATTATTTACAACTACAATGAGAAAAATTGGAAGAAGCATACAGAATTGGAATGGGATAAATTAAAACTACAGGATACAGTCAGCATACACAAAAGCTGCCAATTTAACATTACATTACAGTTGATGAGTTACAATACCCAAATCCCAAGTTTACAGATTGTAAAGGGTACATACTGAAAAATAATAATTGATTAAAAAAAATAGCAATATACACACTGCTAGCATGGCAGGATACATTAGTATATGGCCACAAAAGATATAGCAAGGAGTACTTACCACAATTAAGAAATTCCAAAGGATAGAAGAGGAACAAAGAGAATATTGCCACCGAACGATTCTCAAACGAAGGTATGAGAAACTTTCGTCCAAGACGCACTTTTTATCTGCTGGGTGTCGCCAGTCAATCAAATTATCATGGGATTGTAATTTCACGCCACGGTGGCAGACAGTATGGAGACACAGATGAGCATGGGCATTGTTTTTGGAGATGGAGCTGTGCAAACGAACACTGCAGCAGACAAAATTGCATCAATGGATGCCAAATCTAAAGGTGAAAGGGCAGGTGATGAAAGAATCAAACTGAAACCCCAAAAAATACAGTTTGCAGAACAAAGGCATGGCAGTCCTAAAATGGTGGAAGAACTTCGGTCCTTGCCCATGAAAGTGCAGAGGTTGAAACAATTGTCTGGTTCTTCGATAAATGGGATTACGATTGCAATCTGAAAATGTACCCAGCAGTGAATGCCCTCAAAAGAAAGATTATGAGAAGAGTAATTGATACAATTCCACGAAAATTCAGCCATTCCTATGAGAAACAACAGGTGCAGAAATGCTGTCCTGAAAAAGGCAAGAGAAGGGAAAGTTGATTAAAATCAGACGTAATATAAAAAGTAGTTTACAAAACAAAACACACCAATTATTACTCACCATGTAATGCTTATTTCCAGGTTGTCTTTATGCAGCAAATGACCCAAAGCTCTGTTGTTTATCATAACTTGACATTAAATGGCAGACATGCTCATGATGTAATACATATGTCTTGTCTTGTGATTAAAGGAAAGAATTTGTAATTCAGTGTGATAAAGTAATAAAGGATAAGGGAGCCATTATGCCAAAAGTAATGCCATTTAAAAAAGGTATTTTTTACACCTCATATTTTATGTTCAGCACATTCTACATTGTCCATGACCAAAATTTATAATTGCCTTCCATTTCAGAAAAGAATGCCAAAAACAAGAATATTGACGCTGATGCAGGTCCACAAAGTGACAATGGGCTGGATCCAGACCTTGTTAAGTGCATTAACTTAGTTACTCAAGGGCTAAACCATATTAATTTCAGGGGCAGCCAAATTAATTGTATTCTTTGCATGCAGGGATATATCTTTGAATTGATTACTGCACACAGTTACAGACCAGCTTTACTATCACACTGTTATTTAGATA
>WWET01011612.1:2766-14122 GCA_011038615.1 Limnodynastes dumerilii
GTGTGATGAAGAAGGGCACAGTGTGATGAAGAAGGGCACAGTGTGATAAAGTGGGATACAGTGTGATGAAGAAGGGCACAGTGTGATAAAGCAGGGCACAGTGTGATGAAGGAGGGCACGGTGTGATGAAGAAGGGCACAGTGTGATGAAGGAGAGCACAGTGTGATGAAGGAGGGAACAGTGTGATGAAGAAGGGCACAGTGGGGCTGATTCAGAGATGCGATTGCGAAAAGATCGCAAATATACGCACCTTAGCGTAATCTTAGCAGGTTACAGCCCACTGCATAAACAGTCACTCCCCTTGCAAATACCAGCGGATCTTAAAGTTAGACCACCATTGACTAACCCTAAGTCTGCACTGTCATTTAAGATCTTAAGGGAAGTAGTAGCATTTATTTGAGATCCTAAGTGTCTGCCCGCGCCCACTTTCCCTCATCTCCCTGCCTCCCCCCGCCCATTTCCATGCAAATCCTTAAGATCTTCAACTTTCGCAGCACTTAAGATCTTAAGTGCTTGCGATCGATTCAAACTTACGCTCTTAGCGAATTTACGCTCCTAACTGCTACGTACATGGCGTTGCACTATTACTACGCATGTGCAGTAATGCGAATTTTCGAAGATCTTAAATATACGCTCCTAAGTGACGTTGAAATCGTATCTCTGAATCAGGCCCAATATTACTACTAATGCTAATATGTTATTTGAGGATGACTTGCGTAGAAGGCTGGTACAATGTGTGTCAAAAGCTAAAGGTGCTGATTCTGGGGAGGAAAAAGTGGTGGTATATGTATTCCTGAATTGTGTAATCTAGGAGATGACAAAAAAGATGTGTGTTCCATTGTCTCTGACATCGGTTTAGTCAAACTGCCTTCCACTGCATTGAGACAAGTCAGAGAGATTTTGGAAAAGGATGGGCTGTGTCAAGAGTATGGACACAAATAAATAAGCAGTACTTTATGTCACAGCGCTACATTCAAAACAGCTCTATGCAAAGGGAGTGCAAATAATAGAAGTTACTTGTACAGAATTCATATATGATTTATAAATAGGCAATGTCCATATATATAGCCTTAGGCAAAGTCTAACAGTTCAAGGACTGGTGAGTACAATATAAAACAGTACCAATATCTCAGATGAATGTTGTCCTGATATGCTGATTCTTTGTATAGTAATGGTATTATGTTCTCCAAATTAGTTAACTGATAGAAGTATCCAGAGTCAACCACATACCGCAGTCAGACAGCGTTTCCTCCTGGTTCTTTCTCATTGGAAGTGAAGTCTAATACCCCTTTCATACCTAAAACCCGGGTCCGACCAGAGTCAATGAACACAGCTTCAATCCGTGGTGAATGCGTTCAAACTGCCGCTACAACCCGGGAATAACCCGTGTCGGCGCCTTTCACACTGGACCTGTGTAAGCACAATTGTCATGTGAATTCAGAGGCATTGTGATGATGTTGCCTCTGATGAGTCATAAATAGTGGCCACAAATTGTAATAAAATTAACGGCGCGCTATAAATACCCAATGAAATTACTTTAAAATTACCCGCATACAATAACCCATGTTATGCCTTTCAGACCGCAACACGGGTGAGGCTAACCCGGGAATAACGCTGGTATCGACCAGGGTCGCTGAACCCGGGAAACAGACCCGGGTTCACCCAAGCTGACCCTTTCACACCGACACACCTGGGTTATTCCCGGGTCGGTAGCTTGATCTGAAAGGGGTATTAGCCTCTCTCTCAGAGCTGAATATGCCAAGCCTCCATTTCAGTTGCCCCAGTCGGGTCCTTTCCCGAATAGCAGCATATAGGAAAGAGAGACAAAAGAACACCTCTATGGTGCAATATCTTTTATTAAAGTAAAAACATATAAACTGCATTGACTAATTTTCACAAAAGTGCAGAGACATCAATTACAATCTCTCATATGCGCAAATTAAGGAAATATCTTTTATGAAGTCTTTTAAAGTTGTAATACTGGGATGTTAGTATTGGTTCACAGGTGCAGGGTATTATGTCATCGCGTTTCTACCTCAAACTGAGGTCATTATCAAGGCTACCTGTCCTGCCTCTCACCTGCCAATAAACAGATATTAAGGACACCACCTCCTACTCAGGGATTGGTTCAAGGAGGTTCCTTAAAATCGGTTACACTCTCCGGTCCGAGAGTCTAATTACCGAAAATGGGACTTCCGAAAATTCTTTTTCGAAAGTCCCATTTTCGAATACTCTACAGTTTTTTTGTGAATGGGTGAGTATGAAGTTCGGCATACTTTACCCACTCACTTTCGCAATTACCGTATTATTCCGCCATCTGCGATATCCCTCCGCCGCACCTCCGTCACTGCTATTGCCGGACCAGGAACAGGTGAGTAAACTATCTGTGTGGGTTAGGGTTAGGGTCAGGCTGCAGGGGAGGGGAGGTTAGGGTCAGGCTGTGGTAAATGGAGGGTTTGGGTCAGGCTGCAGGGGAGGGAGGGTTAGGGTCAGGCTGCAGGGGAGGGGGGGTTAGGGTCAGGCTGCAGAGGAGGGTGGGTTAGGGTCAGGCTGCCAGGAAAGGAGGGTTATGGTTAGAATAAGGGAAGGGATTATTTTTCCTTACCTTTTGAACGAAGCTTTCGGAGCTCCGTGAACTTGCGAACTGGCTGGGATTTCGATTGCTATGCCTCATTGAGTTCGCAACTGGCTGGGGAGGAATGGCCAATTTGAAAATCGACCATTCGGATCGGAGCCCCACACCCCTTAAAATATATTGCATTTAAAGTTCAAGGGCCCGATTCAATTAGCTGCGATGACGGGAAAAAGTATGCGCTTCGCTTTTTCTCGTCATATACGGTATGAAAAATGGGTGAATTTTTATTTGCATGTCTATGGGGCAAAATACACTGGTACGAAGCTACTCTTACTTGTGAATCAGTTCTAACTCTAGAAGAATGCCCATACTGTACATTAGTAGTCCATGTGCTGCTCAATTGCATTTAAAGTCTTGCCCCTGTAGCCACACATTCAGCGTGAATCAAACCTAAGTCAGCCGTCCTTGGGCTAAATCCAGAACGAAGTGTTAGTAACGTTTGTACACGTAGCGTATTTACGCTAGCGTAGTTTCTATGCACTACCCAGGCACTCCCCTCGCTCGCATGTACTTTAGCCATTTTACACTGCCTGAACCCTACCTTAACTTTTCCTAGCGTAAGTACTGACGTAGGTAGTGAATCTACGTACGTGATGGCCAAACTCTGCCAATACTGTATGATTTAAATGCCTCCCCCCATCTATCTAATGAAATGACGTGTATGTTATTGCTGCCCTGCCCCTTCATTCATATATATGCTAATGGTACATACGATCAGCTTTACATTGCGTAACATCTGCCATGCGCATGCGCAGTAAATACCAATAGGCGAATTTACATCTTTGACTAGCGTAAAATCACTAGTGTACTTACTTGTAAGCTTAGCGTAAGCTGCCATAAAGCCTGCCCGAGAGAGGGACAAGGGGCGCGCACTCCCCTCTCTCTCTCGGACATATAGACCCCCACATGTACGAAAAACTGCGGGGGTCTGGATCCAGCCCAATATTTTTAGATTTGGCATACTTAAATAAATGACATATTGTATTCTTTAAATAGAATATAATAAAGCCATCTTAATCTCACGAGAGAGGGGGGCGCGCACTCCCCTCTCTCTCTCGGACATATAGACCCCCACATGTACGAAAAACTGCGGGGGTCTGGATCCAGCCCAATATTTTTAGATTTGGCATACTTAAATAAATTAAATATTGTATTCTTTAAATTAAATTATTCTAAGTTTGTGGACAGAGAATAAGTGTAACAATATGCTGTTGCCTGGGTGATTAGACAGTTGTACTTAGTGACCCGTGGACCAGACATTAACTGGTCCAACCTGCCCCTCTTACAATGAGTGTGAACTTTGACCAATGTGTGCAAGAGGCACGTGAAGAGAGAGCAGCAAGTTCCCCAACTCCCAGAAGACTCATTTATATTGTCCCAGAGAGAAAACATTTGTTGTCATAGAGACAAGGTATTGTCTTACACATAAGCTATCTCTTAAACTCACTGTTCTCACCTGTGCACAAAGGCTGTCCACACTTTTATGGCAATTCTACCTTCATTATGGCAAATTTATGACTTTAGTGAAACTAATTATATTGAGTGTATTTTTTGCACTTATTTGTTACTTGATATCTAATACCGGAAGAAAATATTTTCACTGTAGTTGGGCCTGTTGAGCAGGGAGATGAAGTGTGTCTTTTGAAACATTTAAATACTTTGTTTTCTTACACTGAACATAATATCTAAGGAGAGAACAGATCTTACAGGTAATTAAGTGGTTGTTTTCCCTTTATATTGTCATTTTCTATATGTGTGTATGCATTAGGTTTAAATGTACCTTTCTACCTAATCAGGCAAATTTTATGTGTGATTGTTTATTTTACAATAAATACAATAGGCCAAATGCAGAATCCAATGTTTCCATGCCAGTTAGATTGTGGCCAATTATAACACCTTCTGCTAAATTAGCTTGGTTGAGATTGCGAATGGGTATCCCCTTTTAGTAAATGTAGAGTTCAGGAATTCCCTCTGTATTCCCTCGGATCCAGTCTTCTATACTTCCTCTATTTTCCATGTGCACGAGTCAGAGTTTGAATCCGGGACAGTGAGAGCTGTGAAGAGCAGACATGCAGGGCAAATTATATCCTTATCTTGAAATCAATCATCAATTTCTATGTGCACCCATTTGTACATAGATATGTGTAAAGCTGAGTATCAGGATATGAGTGGACATGGGGTGGCTAGCTAGCTCTTCTTTTATAGTGCACTATAAGCCAAAAGATTCTATGCATTTAGGTGAACATTCCTGGCATAGTGGCATCTTAAATTTTGACATGTCATCTAAGGTGGTATTGATTGGGCATTGTTCAATACAATCAGTGTGGTACTATTTTAACTAGTCAATTGTTTCTTATGGAAAATTAACATTGTAATTAAGGTCTAAAAGTAATATGGAAATAATTAAACACAAATTTAATGATTCAAATTTTTTTATCTAGTTAATTTTTGGAGAGTACATTATTGATTTGGATGCATTTTTTTTAAAGGCTACTTGAATAAAAGCTATAGAGCTTACACCAGTCGACATATTTGACAATATGTCTCCATTACACTGTGCAGATGTTGCTAACATATGATGGAATATTGCTGTGCATTCATGAGTAGAATAGTTTTTCAAATTTAAAGCTAATACTTTAAAATGTATTACTCCCATAATTATTATGCCAGCATATGTTATGCTCTATCCCATTTACTGAACATTACATGTACTCATGTAGGAGGAGTGTGATAGTCATGTTTTGGGCATGTGTGGGAGATCTGTGGGCAAACCAGTGGGTTAAGGCTCCATGCAAGGGAGGGTTGAAGCATTTTAGCCTAAGTGGCCAGACCCAACCTGGCAACCAGATATAAAAAAAATAAGCAGGTTGCGCACTCACCCAAACATAATCAGTTTAGTATATTGGTTAGGTCCAAGGGCAAGTTTTTCCCGGGTTAGCTAACACCACTGTGCTACACATCTGTGTCCAGCAAATTCAGTAGGTGGTTGTCCACTAAGAGAAAAGCCCTTTCTATTTCATTTGTATTGGTCACAATCTCTGATTACATTGCCAGAAGTAATGCTTCCTTTACATAAACAGACCCTTATTGGATTCAATTTATACTAGCTCAGCTTTATGTTGTTTTTCTGCCATGCAATGCCATAAGTCTAAGAAGTCACACATGAAAGAGCAGCCGAATTGTATTATTAATTATTTATTTATTTATTTATTAACCGGTTGTAATATTACGTAGCACTTTACAGAGAATATTTCACATCGGTCCCTACCCCATTGGAGCTACATACAAAGTTCGCTAACACAGACATACACACACACTAATTTTTGCAGCGGCCAATTAACGTACCAGCATATTATTGGAGTGTGGGGGGAAATCGGAGCACCCGGAGGAAACCCACGTAGACACAGGGAGAACATACAAACTCCACACAAATAAGGCCTAGTCCAGGAATGAAACTCATGACCTCAGCACTGTGAGACATTGCCCATATTGTATGAATATTAGGAAAAGGTGAAAAAATGAACAGATACATTTTCTCTAGTCCATTGTTTAAGCTGTGAGAGCAAGCTAACTATAAGTAACCATCTCTATTATATACATTATAATGCAGCAAAATGGTTCCAGGGAACATCAAAGATATCCTCCGAGGGAAAGCTCTAACTCTTCCTACAGAGCCCTCCAACATTGTGCGTCTTTTCATAAGCTCCACTTTCTCAGGTAAGGTTGCTTTAAAGCTAGTGCGTAACACAAGAATAAGTGCACAAAGGAAAACTCAAACTTTTAAATAAACTTTTTTCAATAAATATTCTTATTAGTCATAGCGGGCCGAATTCAGAGATCCGTTTCGCGATCGGTCTGCAAATATACGCACGGACGGAGCAAGTAACACTCCCCTTGCTAATCCGTGCCTTCGGAGACTTCCGCCTCCATAGACCAGCGTGTACGTAATTCCCCTGTCTTGAAGGTTGTGCGCATGCGCAAAACCTACTTATGATGCCATAACTGTCGGTGTACGTAACGTACGTTACGTACGCCAGATGTTATGGAAAAGGGCCTGGCCCCTCCTTTACGACAGTCGTATCTCCGTAAAGGCGGAGATACACATGTAAATGAGGGGACCTCTATGAGGTGCGAAATTAAATTTGCAATGTCGCAACCAAGCTTCACAGACAACTGAATCTTCCCCGTATTTTTCTTAAGGTTTTTGAGTTATTTTCTATTGATAGAGGGATTTCTGTCCTTACAAATGCATATAAGGCACGTGCCCAAAGGCATTACTTGGTGAGGAAGGGGGGTAACTTTACCAAGTTCAAACATGTGAGGGTCCCTGGTGCCTGCTATCTGTTCTGGGTCACAGAGATCCCATTTTAGAGCCCAGTGCAGTAATTGCTCTTGGCTCCATCTTTAATTTGTTGGGTTTGAGGTCTTTAATGTTGTGTGAATCTGTGCTAACATAGGTCTGCGGTGAACTGATCTATTGCCATATATGTCTTGCAGATATGGCAGAGGAACGTGATACACTTATGGAACTGGCCTATCCTGAGATACAAGCCTTCTGCCAGAAACATGGACTATCATTTGAGGTGAGAGTTTTTAGCAGCTAACATGCTTATTACTATCTATATGCTACACTGAATATGCCTGAAATGTTTAGGCTTTATTTTTATCAAACTGTAGGACTTTGGTAATATAATAAAGCTAAATTGGCTGAACCATGAGCCAGATGCAGAGCTACGTTTCCATTACGTTTCCTAGCGTAGCGTATTTACTATGCACTCCCCTCGCATGTACGTACTTTGGCTGTTTTACGCTAACCGAAGCCTACCTTAACTTTACACAGTGTAAGTACTGGCATACTTATAGGCAGCACGTAATTACGAGCCCAAGCACACCCATACTGTACGATTTAAATGCCTCACCCCGCCCCTGGAGCATAATTACGGGTGTTGTATGGCTGACACGCCCCTTCGTATGTAGTTATGATACGTGACTGGCCATTACGCTCAGAGTTACGTTGCGTAACATCTGCCATGTGCATATGCGGTACTAATGGGCGCTTTTAAACTAGCAACTAGCATAAAATCACTAGCGTACGTAGCTCTGGATCTACCCCCATATGAGTATCTAAAATGTAGTATAGGAGCACATAATGTTTAAATAATAACATTACAAAAATGAACCTATTTTAACAAGACATAAATATAAGACAGAGACCACTATTTGGCAATTTGCGCTTCTGATGGCTGTGGGAATGTATCTTCTCTTAGGTAGTAGACATGCGTTGGGGAGTTCGAGATTATGCAGCGGTGGATCATATAACTACAGATCTTTGTCTGAAGGAGATTGAAGCCTGCAAGAGGACCTCTATTGGACCCTACTTCATTGTGGGTATCTTCCATCTTTACTTTATTCCAGTCATTCTATGTTATTTGTCTGTGTGTGAAAAGCACTATGTTGGAAAAAATATTATTATTACTACTATAATATAACAAGTATTTATTTTCTGAATCCTGGCCTACAGCTGATATAAATCAACCAAGAAAAAAAACTAAGAATTAGGGGAGAAAAGGAGGTAGAATTAATTAGATCATGAACGGTTACTTCCCTAAGGGCAAGTGCCTTGAAAGAAAACCCTTAATAACCTTCCTATTTTACATATCCAATATTGCTTATTTTCTAATTTGAACACCTGGATAAAAGCCTTGGCTTTGATATAGATGATGTGTTAGGAACTATTTAAATGAATTTCCTATTGAGTTATAGCACAATAAACATGCTGGGCATCATTATTATATTATATTATTTTCTTTAGGTTTTATGACATATGTGAGTAGGGCATGAAATGTTGCATGATTCCTTTTTTGCATTTCACAATTTCCTTTTGTGGTCTTCTGATTGTAAGCTTGTAACTTTTAAAACATAAATGAAGCCTTGTTTTGGGTAAAAACACAAGGCAGTGGTTTGTAGGTTGTAGATTTGTACATTTTTATGTTGGTAAAAGTATGCACCCAAAATTCATACACAATTAGGGTACAATAATGATGTGCTTACCCTTTAGTTCAAAATGGTGTTGTCAGGTGCAGATTTGCTCCTTTTTGTTGCTTCTTCCAATTCTGGATCAGACCAATGTCTCCATTTAAAGAGTAATTCATTAATTCTCGGGAAGGTGACCATGTTGATATTAATAAATGTAAAAAAATGCTGCAATTATTAATGTACAGTATTTGTCCCAGCTTGTAGAGCACTAAGGAATATGTTGGATCTAACTAAATACATTTTATCTTTAGTGATGACAGATAACAAACATCTCTTGGGAATATTTAACTCCATAATGCAAACTTCAACAAACCACCCTTGGGGAGAATTTCTATAGGCCTTAAATAAACAAGTCAGATATGTAGCTACTCAGGCATCCCAGCAGTTTTGGATGTGTAGAAACATATCAAAGGAAATGCTAAATTTACTTTTTAACCTTTTAAGTTATTACACGTAAATAGTGTAATCTGTATTCCTGATACTCCAATCAAAATACACATTCATTTTATATATATATAGCATACATACAATACTGGAGAGATTAGCTAGCCGATGATGTGAAATCAGCTATTTGTATTTATTGCGCATGCGCGCAGCAGATGTAACGCCACGTAACTCCTAACGTTTGTACCATCAGCGTAAATACGAAGGAAGGGGTGGGGGCATCAATACGACACCCGTAATTACGCTTTGTAGGCGGAGGGAGGCATTTATATTGGACAGTATGGGCTGGGTTAGGTCATCACGTACATAAATCCATTATGTACGTCAGTAATTACGCTATGGGAAGTTAAGGCAGGATTTGGGCAGCGTAAAACGGCCAAAGTACGTACGACCGAGGGGAGTGCATAGAAATTAAACTAGCGTAAATATAGTACGTGTTCTAACGTAACAGCCACTTAGGTCTGGATCTACCCTGATGTCACCCACATAGAGACAATTAGATCACTAGTAGAGATAAAATGTCACCCATAAGCTGTGACTGAAGGAGATGTTTATAAAATAAACGATTCATTATCTGTGCTGCTATCTAAATTTAAGTATAGAGAAAACAAATTATGCATTAAACAGACTTACATAAGCAAGATTATACACATAATATTATAACAGATAATAGCAATTAGAAATGAAATGTACTTGGATTATAGACTTTATATATTGTTTAATAATATATTTGTGGTGCAGTTGACAAGTTCTAAGATAAGAGTCAACAAAGTGAATTAGCCTCGTTACCCTATTAATGTATAACACAATTTAGCATCACTCCTTAAATTTAGACAGTCTGGCAATTTTTATCATGTGTTATTATTGGATCTTCTTGGAACATTACCTGAAAGCTCAGGAATAATAACATTTACAACAAAACAGTGAGATTTTTCCAGCAAATTATCATTAGAGTTTATGACAGAGTGAGACAGAGATATTGGTGCTGTCCCAGAACTCTTTAGATTAGCTCTCTCATCAGAAGGTGTTCATCATCTTTCTGGCCTAAAGAGTGTCCATCAAATATACATATTGTATTGTCCACATTGCATGAAGTATAACACAATATAGCATCTCTCTTTCGGTGAGCCTACTGTGCTGTCCACCACTAACAGTATGGAATTTCATTGCACTAAAGTAGAACATGGGTTAAGAATCAAATGCCTCACTTTATAAAGCACAATATTATATTATTTTAAAATAAAAGTGTTTAACTATTTATTTGTAAATATGATTGTTATTTTTCTTCCCAAAAGGGTTTGGTTGGTAATCGCTATGGTTTTCGACCCATCCCTCGAGTTATTGATGAAGACGAATTTAATATACTTTACAAAAAGATACTCAAGGATGAATCCGCAGCTATGCTTTTAACCCACTGGTTCTGGAAAGACATGAATGCTGTTCCTCCCTTTTATGTATTTCAACCAATCACAGCTCACCTCCCTCATTTTTCTGATACTAACCCATCCCATGCAGAGCTCCAAGCAAAAGAAGCAAAACAGTGGAGAGAAATTGAGAGCAGACTATCTAAGGCATTGCGCTTAGCTGCGCAAAATGCACATGAAGAAGGGATAATTACACTTAAGCAGAAACAGAAGTACTTCAAGTCAGGTGTGTTTTTACATTTCTGAAAAATATATTAAATGAAAAATGATATTTTTATGTAAAAGTATTTCTTTTATGCACAATAATGTAACAATACAATATTTATTTACATTAGCATCTCTAGACAATACACACTGGTAAGATATCTGGTGAAATAGTCTTTTGAATTGTGTGACTGGAAAGATTATCTGTTGAAAAAGCCCCAGTGTGTACCCACCCTTAAACAGTCCTACAGACAGGGCTGGTGCCACCACAAGGCAATCTTAGGCGATTGCCTAGGGTGGCAAATCTGGGAAGGATGGGTTGTCACAAAGATGAGATTCAGCCAGGCCTTCCTTGTTAATCTGGCTGTGCCTGGAGCTGCTGCGCATGCTCCTCCTCTGCAGCTCTTCTCATGAACAGCCATTGCATTAAGGGTGCATATGTGTAGGGAGCTGTTCTGTGAAGTAAGTTTAGGTGTCTTTGTTCTATTCCTGTCCCCTCATCTTTCTAAATAGGCTCTAAGTTCTAAGAGAAAAGCTATACATTAAAATAGCACTGCTGGGCTTAATCATTATACAATCGGTAGTGTAATACATATATATATATATATATATA
>WWET01011615.1:0-14115 GCA_011038615.1 Limnodynastes dumerilii
GAAATATTCCACAATATCTTTCAGATTAGCATTAGTTGGTAAATTGTGCTTTGAGTGCTAGAATAGTCATGAAGTACATTTCTTATAATGTGTCCAAAAGCTCACAGGTTCCACCGATATTTGAACCATTTCAGGTAATGCCAGTTTAATAACTATTTTACATATTCTATGTATCATTTTGCTACGTAGATTGCGTATATATGCAGTCTTAAAGAATCTACATAACAAAACTCTATGTAGATTACGTAAAATAGTTACTATGTATGCGTAGTAGCTATTATCGGTAAATTAAGGACGGATGTGCAATACGGTTGTGAATCCGGGCCATTGTCTCCATGATAATAATAAAAGTAGTGCCTCCACACTAATATGGTATATAATAACAAAAAAAATTGGTATTGTATGTAAATTACTACATTGTTTATTTGTTAAATGGAGTGCATTTTGGTGCATTTTGTATAATTGATCACTAGGTTGCAATCTGTATTGTTTTGGGGGGCTGATCCAGACCAACGTCCGCAAGCGATCGTACGCTGGTCGGGAGCGTAAAAACGGGGGAAAAAACGCACTGCACATGCGCAGCTCGTATTATTTACGATGGAGACATACGCTGAAGCGATCATACGCTGCAATTACTAAAAGGTCGTATCAGAGGGAGTTACCACATATGCTAATGAGTCGAAAGGGCGTGTTTATGTACGGACGCTCACGCTAACAGTACGATCATGTAAGCGTACACGTGGTAGTAAAATAAGCGTACCTATAGTAGGTTCCCGCGACACTACATACGACGGTATGTCATTATTTGAATGGGACAGATGGCGTGATTACTAATAATTACATGCATGCATACATACACACATACATACATAGATGCAAACATACATACATTCATACATGCATACATACATACACACATACAGGCTTACTTACATACTTCATACATTTCATACATATCATCCCCCTTAGGGCAATATTTTTATAAAATGTGCACACTATTTAATTTAACCTACATATGTGTTACAATTCAAATCACCATGTTTAATTTACTAAGGTAAAAATATTCACTATTACCATTAGAATGTACGCATGATTAATTGTACATAATAGTCCCAATCATAATCGTCAGATTAGTCCGTACGAAGGTCTAATTGTATATTTGGTGATTGTATATCATCCTTAGTATGCACGGGCGTATTACCGCTACATTACTACCATCCTTTGTACGCTTAGTATCGTATACCCGATGTACTACTACCGATAGGTGGGTGTGGTTTCCTACGTACAATCGCATGAGCGGGCGTATTATTTTGCCCGGTATGCTCGTGCGATAATACGCAATTGCGAATGATCGATATCGTAGGTCTGGATCAGGCTTGTGGTCACTAGAATATTGTCTATATATTGTATGGTTGTTACTAGGGTATTTATTTGTCTGAAAATTATTTGTAATTATACTTAGTCAATCATGTTTTAATTTTAACATGCTTTTTTCCTTGTTTTACTGAGTAACTGGGATAAAGAGAATAGTGCATTTTGGTGAGAATGATGTGGCAATGGAGTATAAAATGTAATGTGGTGAGAGTGGTGTTAATGTGGGGGTGTAATATGTAATGTGGGGTGAGTGGTGTGACTGTGGGGGTATAATAGGTAATGTGGGGAGAGAGGGGTGACAAAGGGATATAAAATGTAGTGCGGGGAAAATAGTGTGACTGTAAGGTTATAATATATTATGTGGGGAGAGTGATGTGACTGTAGGGGTGTAATATGTAACGTGGGGAGAGTGCTGTGACAGTGATTTTATAATATATAATGTTTGGAGATTGGTGTGTCTGTAAGGGGTAGGATATAGTATATATTATATGGCAGCCACTAGGGCAATTATTATACTGAAAAAAAACCATATGTGATTATATTTGTATTTTCAACTTCATTTTTCCTTGTTTCACTGAGTGAATATAATAAAGGAAAAAATGCATTATGGTGAGAATGAAGTAGTAAAATATGTAATGAGGGAAGAGTGGTGTTAAACTTGGAGTGTAATATGTAATGTGGGGAGAGCAGTGTGAAAAACGGATATAATATGTAGTGTGTGGAGAGTTGTGTGACTGTAAGGATATAATACATAATATGGGGAAAGTGATGTGACTGTGGGGGTTTGATATGTGATGTGGGAAGAGTGGTGTGACACTGAGGGTATACTATATTATTTGGGGAGATTGGTTTGACTGTGAGGAATATATAATATAATATGGATAGAGTGATGTGACTGTGATGGTGTAATATATAATGTGAGGAGAGTGATGTGACAGTGGGGTAAATAATATGTAGTGTGTTGAGAGTGGTGTGACTGAAGATATAATATGAAATGTTAGGAGAGTGGTGTTAATGTGGGGGTATAACATGTAATGTGAGGAGAGTGGTGTAACTGTGGGGGATAGTATATAATGTGGGAGAGCGTAGTAACTGTGGGGTTATAATTTATAATGTGGAGAGAGTAGTGTGTAGATTTAAAACAAATTTGAGCAAAATAAGTCCTTACATGATCATTTTCATTTTACTGTTTTCATTGTTGGGACCAACTACTTCTTCAAATAACTTTTCTAATATGATAATGGGCTCAATTTATAGATCATTTTTTGCAGTTAGCCTGGCAGCTTCGTTCATTTAATTCAGTAAAACTTACCTGCCCTGCGATGTTCTCTGTGCTCATCACAGGACACTTCATTCATACTGTGCATGAATGAAGTCCTGCGCATGCGCAGAGACTCCATTGCGAGACTTTGAAAATTTCATAGTCCTGACAGTGCCTTCATATTGGGACTCTAAATCTTCTGAGTCAGACGTGTCTGCCGCACAGGTAAGTTTTGCTTTTTTTTTTCTACAATTATTGGGTTTTTTTACATGTTTTTATTATTTTGTAGTTTTAAATTGAATTTTAAAATCATACTTTTTTATTTATTTTTACATTTTTACACACAGGTTTATCCCTGCGGTCTCCTCATACATGCCCCTCTTTTCCTCATACTAATAACAGCTATTAGGGGGAGAAAAAGAGGGGTATATGGGGACATCGCTGGAATAGACACCCTCTAATGCCAGCCTGAGCTGGCGTTAGTTTTACGCCGGGAGCAGAGTGTAAAACTCCGCTCACAGGCTTTGTAAATAACGAACCGCCGACCCCATCTAAAAAAAACGGGCCACCGGGGTGATGCGTTAGTGCCATACTTTGCCATGGAAACTGTAGTTTTAATATTGAAAACGTAATTTTCCTGTGATAATGCACGTTTTCACATAAAAACAGGTGTTATCACAGTAATATGATATTTATAAATAGAGTCAATTGTTTCTCTCTAGCATTAAGTTATTTTTTTATTGTTTTTTAACATCTCATGATTTACAAAGGAAAAATAAAATAACAGGGTTTTTTTTTTTTATAGAAAAGGATGCTAGAAAACAGTGTTTACCTACAGAACAATTTTATTTTTAATATCTTATCTTTGCTTGACATACTGTGCTTTATGTAGGCAGAATATATACCTATTTTAATAACATTTTCTTGTTTGTTTGTTTTTTAGCACTATATATGCTGTATATTTTTTGCTTTATTAGGACCATGTTTATAAGTTACTTTTTTGTTGGGTCCTTAAATTACTGTAGTTTATTTACCAGACAACCATGATATTGATGAAAGTACTAATTTGGCCACACCATAATTTATTTGATTTTGATTTATTTACACTTGAGACAGCCTTTGTATTTTTTCAATAAAATCAATTTGTAAGCTTGTTGTTTCAATCCTTTGACTTGCTCATATGCCCCATGATAAATGTAAATCAGAAGCTGCTTAGCCCTGATGATTCATAAGGCAATCTTGCAAACGCAGCAAAAAATATACCATTTGAAAATTGTTTAAATTACATTTCTGCCATTAACTCAATTTATGGTGACACTATATCTTGTTGCACAATATTACACCTTATTTGAAATATCACTTTGCCAAATAGATAACTAAATTGCATTTACATACCTTTATGTATTTTTATGGGTAAGCAGGATGCTCAATTTTTCCATAATTGCCTTCTCCTTAAAAAATAAAATCATTTTACTATAAATCATTCATCGAAAAACATACAGTAAAAAATGTATTTTGCTTAATATTTTTCACTACAAAGGTGAACATAATAAAGGCACAGCAATTTTGTTGTATGCAGTGATTCAGTAAAGGTCATTAATATAAAACACAGTGTATGTATTAAATGTAAAATAAATCTCATGTTGAGAGGGATCCAGAGTTAGACATACAATAGATGACATACCATATTTCTGCATATTTTCACATCACATGATCAGAACAGCAGCTTACACAACCTTCAGCTGCTCAGGTTAGAACACATCTAGCTGATTTGACCAGCTGCATGGTATGGACAGAAGGGAATAATAGTTTATTTACAGTAATATCTTGTTTTTGCAAATGAGCCCAGTCCAGTCTCTAAGCATAAACAGTTGTTGTCCAACTACAGGGTACATAAAAGTCCAGAATGTTTCTAAAACCCACAGCTATTAAATACCATTGTGGTATTATAAAGTATATCAGAGTATCAATAAATAACTTACATTTTATTTAAAGGTCATTTTATTTATGAATGCATATTTTGTACATTTGTCTTGCAAATTAATACAAAATACTTATATGATGCATTTCCACAATTTTCACTCAAACAATGCACTTGTGTATGTGAGACTTGGGGCTAGAGAGAGTAAACAGTGGAAAAAGAATATTGGAGATGTTGCTGATAACAACCAATGTGACTCTAGCTATTATTCTTTAGTATGTAATACAAAAGTGAGAGTTAAAATCTTATTGGTTGCTATGGGCAACATCTCCATTTTTCTTTTCCACCATTTAGTAAATCTAGGCCTAAAAGTGAACACAAATTAATTGTGCTTTATGCAGGGTTGCCGACTCTCCCAGACAATCCGGGAGACTCCCAAAATGTGTGCCGTTCTCCCGTATCCCAGGAGAGCTGGTAAATCTCCCACAAACCCAGACCCCCTAACAATCACACATGTAATCCCTAGCTACTTACTAGTTACTAGGGATGGGTGGGACTTGATGATGTCATCAAACCTCGTCCATCCCCTTTAACACCAGAGAGTGTTAATCACACGAGTGATTGACATGGGGCGGGCCTTAATGATGTGATTTGCATAAATCGCATCATTAAGCACCGTCCCTTGCATTCAACTATGGCTTCCTTCCGGGTTCTTGCAGAGAGAAGCTTTCAATAGTCGGCAACCCTGGCTTTATGTTACCGTCTAAATCAATCTTAAACCACAAATTATATGCATTACAGTTTTCCTAAGGCAGGGTGAGATTTTTACATCCTCGTCTTGATCAGCCCCTTTGGGCCAGATTTACTAAGCAGAGGGTTTGGAAAAGTTGCCCATAGCAACGTGTTTTAGTAAGGGGGCACCGAGGTGCACCTTGGTAACCCCATGCTTTTATAATTTACTTTCTGACCTCTATGCTTTGTCTCTCTATAACTGCATTTATTTGATTTGTATGATACAATTTTATGTTGTAACAATTCAGGTACCTCTGTCTTATACATTGTGTTTTTACTAGCACCTACTACATTTGGGTCATTTATAGATTAGAATAGGGTGAGATAAGCCCCTTATTAGTTGTAAAGTTCCGCAATGAGGCGGCAGGCACCTTTTCACAGGTACTGTATATTGATGAGTTGATATTAGGGAGCTATATTGGTGCTATTACTGCTCATTGATTATCACTTGATCCTGGTCCATTCCATCTTTATTTAATTGGTACATTTGACTATATATATTATTCATACAGTTATTTAGTAGAGACCATATTAGATAAGATATACAAAGCTAAGAATATTGCGAGGCAATTTGTTTCAATTAAACTTGTTTTTAATATTTTGCCTTTTTTATTTTAATTTGAAAAATTCAATGTTACGTTTTAATGTTCTTTATGGCCTAGGGTAGATGAATAAAATTTTGATTTATGATGAAATAATTAAATTTGGTGTGCACTTTCAAGATGATCTACCTTTGTTCCTCTCGTTCTGTGAGAGATTTTTCTGTTCTGTGTACTTGATCAACAGTAGTAACACCCCTCCACTATATATAGGGTGTAATACAAGGATGTTTGTAAGTATAACTGCTAGAGAAAGCTGCTGCTAATCACTGTTATCTTAAGAGTTCAACTACAATGTAAAGGTGCAATTAAGCATATGTACAATTTGTTAATCAGCACTGATTTCTCTATATGTCTAACACATTCATAGATAGGTGACCATTATCCAAAATCATATGCTTGTAAGGTACTTCTGGGCCCATCAAACCACAGTAGTATTCCTATATGTCAACAATCACCGTACTTGCTAGTAATAATAACTATAAAAAGCAAACCACAACAATGCTTATATTAGTATTTCTGGGCCCATCAAACCACAGTAATACTTTATAAAGTCCGTTATGTATGATCTATCAAGTGATAATAATTCTTTCCAAAGTAGTCAATATGTTTTGGGGGAGTACAAGTAATAATGAAGTGTCAAAAAGTAACAAATGTTACAGATAGTCAGATACAAAAATTCTCCAATCTTCAAAACTTAGTTAATAATAAGTTCAAAGTATTGCTGCAAATCCACTGCAGTTCAAGGATTTCAGGGCTTGGTTGGAGTACCGTTAGCAGTGATAGCTCTGTGTCTCCTGCAGTTCAGTGTCTCCTATAATGGTGCGGGGATAGGCACCGCCAGGCAGGGTTTTGTCTCCTGTGAGTGCTGGATCACAGAACGTGCCTCCGGTTGATACTGTAGCACACTGTGTGTAACGATGTGCATTTCAAGGTGTCCCTGTAACGGTGGTGTGTTTCTCTGCTTGACCTGCTCACTTGATCGCTATCTTGCGGTGCTATTTTCCAAATCTGTGCCAATAGTTGTAGTCTGGTCCTTCCCAATCACATGGGGGATTTGTTTATCTTGTCCTCTCCACTGTTCAGAGGTTCATACAGACAAAAGAAAAACAGAACTTCTCATGTGTAAAACCACTAACTTTATTAATGTCAACATGTGAAATGATACTCACAAGTAGAGTTGGGGTTTATATATACTAAAACCCTCTCACCCAAATGATCATGTGATAGTAAAATGGTTAAATAGTTAAAACCTTATAGAGAAACAATGTAAAAAGCGCCAAAATCAGCAGACATGAGAAGCAATAAATATCAATGACTTAAAAACACAATAAACAATGGATACATAACAGAGTAATGTTCCTTAATATTAATTAAAACTTTGCTAGTATGAGATATTTTGCAATGGTGCTCTTATTAGAAAATATAATCATAAACCATCTTAAAATCTTATAACTCCTATTTTCGAGAGATGTGTAATTGCATATCATGCATAAATAAATAAATAACATAAAAGATAAATATCCAATTTACCAGATGTCCCCTTAAAAGCGGTAAAGTGAATCCATGAGCCAATAAATAAATAAATATTTATAAATTAATTAATAAATAGATAGATAAATAAATAAATAAATAAATAAATAAATAAATAAAAGATTGGTGAAGTTATAGAGACCTTTCTTACTATTAAGGTGAAATGTATATTATTTCTCTACAGCAACCATTTTAATTCAAAATCTGAATTGTGGCTTTTAGGTGACATACTGTACATTTCATTTCTCTTCATTTCTGTACTAGCTAGTGTTTTAGCGACATCATTTTTTTCTCCAAAGCCCACTAACTTAAGTTAGCCACACAGGTCCCAGACCAGACACCCTAAATAACCTTTTACCTGATTACAGGCTATAGCCTACGAGTGGGACTCTGTAAGAGATAACTGAGAATTATATAAATAATTTTATTTTAACATAAGATTGTGAGATTATTTAATGGGGCCCCTTCAAATTTTTTGCCTAATGCCCCACAAAACCTAGAGCCTCCTATTAATCTTATTCAAGTATTTTTAATACACACATAGTTTTGGAAGTAACGTGTAAGTTGAACATTTGTTAGGATAATTGATATTACCGTGGATGCAATATTTTTTTACTGTATAAGTTTATAATAAGGTCAATGTCGTAAACAGAATTCTACCTAATTCTAAGCTTTACAATTAGTAGACAGAGCTATGGCCAAACATATTCAGCAAGCATAGAGCATGTCTAAATCCAGGAATATGATGATAACCCACAAAATGATATATGCTGAAAAACTTAACTTAACTTAACTTAAATGATATCAGAATCAGGCCAATAAGTTTTGATCCAGTGTTAGTAGCAAAAGCCACATGAAGGAGCAAAGCTGCATCAAGACAGACCTGGTAAAACTGAATTTTATTTGTTTTGCATGCAGAGAAAATAATTAGTAGAGATGAGCAGTTTGGATTATGTTAAATCCGACACATCTGAATTTTGGGGTTCCGAGTCAAACCGAGGCAGGGCTCATATCTTCCAGCCCCATTCAGATCCCAAATCAAGGCAAAATGCCATTTTCCCAGGGAATGTCAGATCTTACAATTTAGCATTCTGCAGACTGAAATCTCTTGTTATTGGAGAGTTCAGGAGCACTGCTCTCGTGTGTTTGTGAGGGTTTATAATTAGCAAATTTTGTCCAAGTAGTGGACACATTAAGAAGAACTTTATTTTTTTCTGCATTTTTTTAAACAGACTATTTATTTGTAGTGTGATTGCTCACTACTCAGTTACACACTCTAGCAATTCTGTAGTGTAGAGTTGTGTACACAATACTATTTTCCATTGTGCAACTACATTTTTCCTGTATTGTGGAAATTTTTGGGAATATTTTGGGAAATTTTTAATACATATACTAGTGTGAATTGTATTTTACAATATACACTATAATATCAATATATCCAATAAACACATCTTACCGCAGGCAACGTTCGCCCTCCTTCACCACTACACTCAGCTCAGGATGTGACTCATTTCTCACATATTCTAAGGGTAACTCACCATCAGTTTCTCCCCAGAATCTGCACAGTCAGAGGCGTGAACACGTTAAGAAGGTGAGGAAAGGACCAGCCTCAACCCCACACCGCGACACATCTTACCCCCATATCATCCACCTTTCTATCTTCTGTGTCATCCTCTTCCTCCGACCATCGCAAAAGCAAAAATTGGTCTAGACAATCTAGGGACAAAAGTAGGAAACATAAGCATGAATCCCTGCTCCTCGGCCTCTTGTCAGCAGCCTTAGGCACAGGTGTACGCTATTGTTCCTATACTGTCTTATCCAGGGCTCTGCGGGTTAGTAACCAAGATAAAATTTAAAAAGTCAGATATGCTGAAATTTTTAACATAATCAAGGATGGCAGGAAAGCCCTAAAGATGACACAGATTAAAGGGCCTCAGCAGAGGAGCAATACAGGAATTATAAGTCTTGGCTTCAGAACCTTAACATGTTTGCGGAATGTTACCTGCAATCAAGTCCCTCTGAGGGCTATGACCTTTTAAAATATATACCTAATAAATGACACTTCAGTACGTTCCAAAGGCATGATTTGGCACACTTATAACGAGATGTTTCGTGAGAAACTAGATGGACTGGGTTAAGTGCCTTAACAGGTTATAGAGACGTCAACCTGTGGTTAGATGTGACTCACAGGGAGACTGAGATGGCTCTGATACCAACACCCTCAACTTCCTCTGGACAGAGGTTTCAGGCACAGGGATGCCAAGGCCGGGGAAAGTGTTATAATTACAACAACAGCACATATTCCCGCAACAAAAAATTTAACTTCCAACAGGCCTGCATCTGATGTGGTGGCAACCACACAATTAAAGAATGCACAAAATCCAGGGCATCCTCAGTCCCTACTCGCCCTTCTCTGCAATTTTAATCTAAATAAAGCCAAATCCCCATTGATGCCCTTAGTCGATGGATAGCTAGATACCCAGATAAGCGTAAAGTGTAATTTCTGCTAGAGGGGTTCACAGTCAGTTTTCACCTACCATTTCAGGACGATGTATCTGAAGTCAAAAATAGGGGAAGACTGCACAGACAGAGGAAGTAAAAAGACACAAGTATACCCAAACAATGATAGGAGGGTGCTACTATATAGATGGTCCAATCATAATGTAATATGGGAAAATGATGTATCTGAAGACCTTCAATGTAACCTAAAGTTGGCCTACCAATTCCCCTCCAAGCTTAAGAAAAAATTGGTCAAAAAACTGGTAACCTTTTAATCCCCACACCTCCCGCATCTTGTTATTTCTCCCATAGGAGTACCCAAAAAGCCCACCAGGAAATTTAGATTAATACAACACATGTTTTTCCCACGGGTCTCTTCCATTAATTAAGCCATCTGGGACTGTATCTAAAGAATCACTAACCAATCATTCGATGAAGCTCTTGACATAGAGCGTTGCTTTGGCCTAAGGGTGCTTAAGGGTGTTCAAGGCCAAGACATGCCAATAAGGCAGCTTGGTGGGAGCAGAGGGTATGTGACACTAACATTATGTAATGCTAGCTTATACTGAGCATATGTGGGATACAGAAATTAGTTAGATAAGTAGTACCAATTAACTTACTTAAAACATGATTATAACTTAATAAGGTAGAGAGTTCCAGCTCTGTTGTTGTCGGGGTATAAAACACTAGGCACTAAGTCAGCTCACTGGCTTCACTTGGGATTGATGAGACTCAGAGCAGGAGTGATCTGGGCTATGAGCTTAACTGATCTGACTAAGTGCAGGAGTGATCCGGGTTTTGTAGTGTAGGATTGACCTGGGCTTTGAACGTAACTGACCTGACTGAATGCAAAAGTGACCCGGGCTTTGTACATAACTGATCTGACAATCGAGATAGAGGTCCCTGGAAAACCTGTTGATACCAGCCAAAGTATTATTCATGTATTCGGCTTAATTCTATATTAAATACTATAGTTGATCAAGAATTGTTTTGTGTGGTGTCATTTAACTCTGGGTATTTACCGAACCTTCAGTTCCACCAGGAACACCTTTCTAGCCCGTATGCCCCTATTAGGATTTCCCCTACCATGAGGGCCGATTTGTCTATATGAAATCACTTCCTGCAAAACTTTAATAGGATCAGGGTATGGTCAGTCCCTCCCATGTCCACCACAGAATTGCGCTTACAAATGGATCAGTGTAACTTGTTGCTCTTGGAATTCTTTCCAATTGTAGTAGCCATAGAGCTCTGGGCAGAACACTTTAAGGACCGGAAAGGTAATTTGTGTGCACATTGAGTGCACATTGAGTGCACATTCCGTCCCCAGTAGTTCGCTTACTTAGACATCTTGCGTTGCGCTGTCTTCAACTTAACATAAATTTTAGAGCACATCACACCTGGTCAGGTCTAGATTAGCTGGTACTGCTTACTGCTTTTTGCCTGATTGTGAGTGTGAGAGAGTGTTTCCCTGTCTGTTGGTTCTCAACCTGTCTGTCTGCTGATTACCTTGTGCTTCCCACCTGCTCCACCTCTGTTGCTGACATTACCATTTATCTCCAAAGTGTCAGTCAGTGTAGAGTCTCTGCTATCCCACTTTACCCTACGGTACATAGTACCAGCTCTGTCTATACGTACCTCCTGCACACTGTATCTCTGCAATCCTACATTACCCTATGGTACATAGTACCTGCTCTGTCTATACGTACCTCCTGCACACTGTATCTCTGCAATCCTGCATTACCCTACGGTACATAGTACCAGCTCTGTCTACACTTATTTCTGGTGCACTGTGTCTCTGCAATCCTGCATTTCCCCCTCTCCGGTACATAGTACCGGCACTGTCTTGTCCTACCTTGTTTATAGTTTTATGATTTGTACATTCCTGTTCCTGTGGGGTTTTCTCTTATCGTTGGCTGATTGGTCTGAGTGGCTGTATTTTGTATTCTTTCTGCACTAGGGTGTCTTATATACCATTTCTACGCACAGGTATTCCAGGGGTAGCAACCTACTACTTGGGGAGCAGCAAAGCCCATCCCCACCATCAGGGGCAATGGCGAAGACCACCTGATGATAGAATTTGCATCTTGGTGCTACTGTGCGTCACACCCTAACATTTACCTTGTGTCTGTCTTAGCCTTGCCTGTCTGTATATTACCTGGAATCTGTACCTGCAATAAACCCCCTTCATTCATATTGGCTTCTGCATTCTTTATACCTAGCCTCAGGTATTCATAACAAATGATAATACTGATAATATGGTCGTACTATCTGACTGCCAAAATATCTAAGACATCCATTAAAATTCTTTGTGAAAGCAGGAAGTTTATCATGTAGATTTAAAAATAATACAAATAAAATAAATCTACATTAAGGAATTGTGATGTTATTGTCTGTAACAAGTCCTGTATTTGATATTTTTAAGTAATTTATGTTACTTCTTTTACACATTCAAATAGTAATTTTCTATTGCAGAACAGATCTAATAGCAATAGCAGTATACATGCATTAGCAGAGCACATTACACAATGGACCAGAGCTTATGTTAGTGCATAAGCACTGTTAAATATGTTGTGACACATTTACCATCCTCGCCTGCTTTCCTATTGCAGCATACGACCATCATCCTCCGTCACAGTAAACCCCACATGGCCGCTAGGCCACGCCCCTTTCGTGGCACACATGATGGCATGCCCCTTTTTAGAAATTTTACCTTTTTTTTTTTTTAATTTTCAACCCCTCTGGATCCAGAGACTTAAGTAAGTGCTTCAAATTAGTTACTTCTGGGCTAAATAACAGTCTATAATAGTCTAAATAACAATGTGATAGTAAAGCTGGTCAGCATCTGTGTGCAGTAAGCAATTCAAAGATATATCCCTGCATTCAAAGAATACAATTAACTTGACTCCCCCTGCAAACAACATGGTTTAGCTCAGGAGTGACTAATTTCAAGCACTTACTTAAGTCTGGATCCAGCCCATGGTGTGTTGTGGTCACAAGAATGTGTTCTGTGTTTTATGACACTCACAAAGATGGAGGCCCGGATTCACACCACTGGACATATTGGCGGTCTGTATTGGCGAATGGTGATTAACTTAATGCATTCTATTGCATGGTGTTAAAGCATTTGCTAGCATGCAGTAGGTATTGTATAGCAGTCACTAGGATGCGGTGAGTAATGTTTGGTGGTCACTAGGATTACTTTGTTTAGTATGGTAAGCAAGTTAGCTATTGAATGTGATAGACAATTCAATTTGATCATAATTTTTTTAGTTGATCCTAATTTTTTTCCTTGTTTCTACTTTGTACCTACCCAAGAGGGTTGAGGCCCCCAAAAATGTTATTGTACAGGGCCCCAAGATTTCTATTGCCGGGCCTATGACTGGTACTTGGCTTTGTTTGAAAATGGCTTTTGCAGTGGGGATTCTAGTTTGTGTGATAACACTAGCAAGACCTGCTAGTGCAAATAATGGCCAACTAAACACCAGTGATCATCCTAGATTACAGTAAGCATGTAAGGATCGTACAACACAATTGTTACCACAATAAAACAGGCAAATCATAGCAACCCCTATACAATAAAGTGTCCTAGTCTCTGCTATACAACTCCCACTTCATCCTAAAAACCACCACACAATACAGACTATGGGCCGTATTCAGAGATCCGTTTTCGAGGGGAGTTCCGTGCGTATTTTTAGGATCGGATCAACTGCGCATGCATAGTAACTATGGGCCTGATCCAGAGCTACGACCGCGTCCGATTTTACGCTCGGTATGAGCGTAAAACCATACGAAAAAACGCATTGCGCATGCGTAAGTCGTATTAAATATGACGTCTGTATACGCTGTAGCGATCATACGCTTTAAACTGGGAAAGTTCGTATCAGAGGGCGTTCCCTGAAATGTTAATGAGCAAAAAGGGCATGTGATCGTACGAACACTTGCGCTCACTGTACGATAATGCAAGCGTACATGTCGTAGTAAAACAATCGTACCTAGAGTAGGCTCCCGCGACACTACATACGCTGTTATATCAGTATTTCAATGAGACAGACGGCGTAAATACTGATATCCCTTTCTACGGTGGACGTTCATGTTTTTTTTCAAATTTTTGATTTGTCTTCATGAAGCATTATTAA